>NW_020769717.1:66521-90737 GCF_900518735.1 Pseudonaja textilis | reverse complement strand
GGCTTCCAATCCGGTCTGCCACTTGAGTGAATAAGCAAAGCAGTGACAGCCTGCGAGATCGAGTAACAGGAACAGAGAAACGGTTTATAACTTGGATTCTTTGAAGACTGAAGGGAGCAGAATGACAGAAGAATGAGAGCATAAATTCTTCTCTCCTGGTTGTGATTAGCACATCTCGGAAGTCGGGCGGAGAGCGGCCAGAAAAGCAGTTGGGAAAATGGAAAGATTATAATGGAGAGCGGAAAAGTCTAAGCACAAAAGGAAAACACAGTTTTACCCTGTGAAGGGGAAGCTCTGGGAAAAGAGGGAGATTGCTAAAACCCGGAGATCGGAGGTCCGGAATTGGTGAGGGGCTTTATTTGACTTTTGGACCTTTCTTTTTGACTTTATTTGAGAAGAGGGAGGCGACGGAGGTGAAAGAATATTGACATTGATTGAGTCTTATGAATCCTCAGATCTGAGCACAACATGACTATTACATCTACTTAATATTGTGGAGAAGACAAATTGAGCATTATATTGGACTTTGGAAGATTTGTATGTTGATTTAAAAGTTGGAAAGCAAAGAAAGAAGAAGCAGCAAGAGGAAGAAGGCAGAGGCGAACAGAAGGCTGGGAAAGACGGTTTTGGGACTGCAGATTAGTCAGCACATTACACCATTTGCTGATTGGAAGGCTGAAAAGAATCCTCTAGCTGGAAGATGGACCTTTAGCTCACCCAACTTGCTTTCTTTATTACGTGGTACTACTTAAGTTTACTAAGTTGACACTATTTTCTCTTTAAGATGACTTCCTTGCTGTTTGTTTGTTGATTTTCTGAAGCTGTGGTAATCTCTCTTCTACCTTTTCTCTTATTGTCTTGCCCCCTGCCTCCCCATTGTATCTCCTAAATACCTTACATAATTCTACTTACTTGGGGGGGGGGGGGAAGAGGAGGATATACTATTATTACAGAGTTAAGAGATTACTGTTGTAAGTATTAATAGCAAAAAGGGATAAACTTTGTTGATATAATCTATTTATAAATTATTTAGACTACTTAAGACATTTAAGATTAATGCCTTAAAGTGTTAATTGATGTACTATTGCTGACCAATTTTCTTATTACATAGACTAGAATATTGTTGCAGATATCTATTTATGATATAGGGGAAAAGACTGTGGAGTGAGATATTAAATTGAAATACGTGAATAGACTTTCAAATACAGGACCCAAATACTGAATGGTGATTTGGGATAATATATCTAAAATTGTGCATCAACAAAAACAAATACTTAGAGAGATGACATCCACAACAACTATGGCCTTAAAAACAGGAAGGAAGGCTATCCCGACCCTATCGACTACGTTGACATCCACCCCACCAACAACTCAAAAAACTATCGAGGAGTCTTTAACAGGGGAAAAGCAGCCTAATGTCCCCAACATTAATATACAAACTTCCATATTATCCTTGCAGGAAGCTATATCTAAAATGCAAGAAATGATGATTAAAAATCACAAGGAAACTAGAGCAGATATAAGCGAATTGAAAGATGAGATGGGGAAACTGAAGGCTGAAATGAAAGCGGATATATCGAAGGTGGAGGGTAAGATAGGGTCTCTACAGCAGGCCATGGAGAGAAACGAAGTGAAAATAAAAGATATAGAGAGTAGAACAACACGCATGGAGACTAACTTTGAAAGGATGGAGGAGGAATTTAAAAATGTACTTAGAGAAATGGAAGACTCTCTGGTCCACCTCGAGATGGACAAAGCAATGGCGTATTTAAGGTTCCAGAATGTGGCGGAAGCAAAAAATGAAGAATTGGAACATTTGATGGCAGAAATATTGGCTGAATGGTTAGGAAAGGAAAAAGATGATCTAATTAAAGAGTTTGATGAGGTATATAGGGTTAGCACAAGCTACGCCAGGCATAACAACTGTCCAAGAGAAATTCATATCCGCTTCTCTAGGAGATGTCTGAGGGATTTAATTTTGAAAATGTCTAGGGAGGAAACAATATCATATAAAGGCAGAGAAATTAGGATTTTAAAACAAATTCCAAAGAAAGTGAGGATGATAAGACAAGATTATAAATTTTTAGCTAATGATTTAAATAAAAAAGGAATCCAATTTAAATGGTTAATCCCGGAAGGGATGATAATTACGTGGAAAGAGAGGAAAATCAAAATAGAATCGATAGAACAGGCCCAAGATTTTCATCAACAGCTCACAGATACGAAAGGTCAATCCACTAAAGAAGAACCTAAAAGGAGGCCACAGGAGGACCGATATCATCACAGAACCCAAAAGGAACGACTTTCTCCAATTTCAGGAAGTGATAATCCACAACCTGGGAGAGAAGAGCAAATCCCACAACAACAACAACAACAAGAGAACCGAATCATTACTAGGCAAAAAACTAAGCAGACGTAGATAAATGGTGGAGGGGAAGAAGTTGCTCTCCATCAATATAAACGGATTAAATTCATTATCAAAAAGAAAAAGGATATTTTCAAAACTTATTCAACATAACGCAGATATAATATGTCTTCAAGAAACACATATTTCGAAAAATGACGAAAGACATCTAATTTGTCCAAAATTAGGGAAACTTTTTACGGCACCAGCCGACAAACACAAGAAAAAAGGAATTGCAATTTACGTAAAACAAGATGTAAAGGCAGAATTAATCTGGTCGGATCCCGAAGGAAGAACTCTGGTTATACAAGTTTGGATAAACCACATCACATTTTTACTTGTAGCAATCTATGCCCCAAATGATGACCAGGGGAAATTTTTTAAACACCTTCACCAAAAAATAGTAGGCTTTGAAAAAAGAAACATCTGCTTGATTGGCGATTTTAACTCCATTGCAGACTACCAGAAAGACCATAGTAATATGGGAAAAAACAAGAAGGGGAAAAGGGAACTTTCTGTGGCATGTAAGGAAATGTTGAAAGAGTTAAATTTAAAAGATTTATGGAGGGAACGGAATCTTGAAGGAAAACAATTTACATACTATTCTAATCCACATAAGACTTGGACTAGAATAGATATGGCTTGGATGGATTTGGATTTGGCCAATGAAATAAAAGAAATTAAAATCCTACCGAATGAATGGGCTGACCATAACCCAATACAGCTAATTTGGAGAGATAGGAGACGAATAAAAAAAAGATGAACACTAAACAACCAAATTGTAAATGAAGAAGAGTATATTAATAAGCTGAAAGAGGAGCTAAACTATTTTCTAAAAGATAATAATAATGAAACAACTTCAAAACAGAACATTTGGGATACTATGAAAGCAATTATAAGAGGCACAACAATTTCCTATAATGCTATGAGAAACAAGAGAATTTATGCCCGACAAAACGTATTACAACAACGAATCCAAGACTTAGAAATACAATTACAAAAAACTCCTAAGATCCAAGGACTACAAAACCAGTTAATATTAGCCAAACATAAGCTGAATTTAATTGAACAAGACAAAATAGAAGTTAGCTTGAGAAGGTCCAAACAAAATTATTTTGAACACGCCAATAAACCAGGAAGATGGCTATCTTATAAACTTAAAAAAGAAAAAGAAAAGAGACTGATACACCAATTAATAGACGAGAAAGGCATCCCACAACATGAGATTGAGAAGAAAAAAGATATTATATTAAACTATTTTCAAAGATTATATAAAAAAGAAGAAATCGATGAAGATAAAATAAGAACTTATCTGGAGAATACGAATGATAAAACAATAGGGGAAGGAGACAAAGAATTACTAAATAAGGATATTACATGGTCTGAGTTAAAATCCGCAATGGAAAATCAAAGTAATAATAAATCCCCTGGTCCAGATGGGATTCCAGTAGAATTGTATAAAGCCACAATAGATTTAGTAGGGCCTCTGATGCTGGAAGTGTTTAACGAAGTACTTTTGGCTGCCAAAATGCCAGACTCATGGAGGGGGGCGTTGATTGCGTTAATTCCGAAGGAGGATGTAGATGCCAGATATATCAACAATTATAGACCAATCTCACTTTTAAACGCCGATTATAAATTATTTACCTCAATTATAGCGAATAGAGTAAAACAAGTTTTAAATTTATACATTCATGAAGACCAAAATGGTTTCCTTCCATTCCGCCAAATTAAAAACAATTTAAGAACCGTTATTGACGTCTTAGAATATTATGAAGCTCATCCAGAGAAACAATTTGCACTCATGTTTTTAGATGCGGAGAAAGCATTCAATAACTTACATTGGCACTTTTTAATACAAAAAATCTATAACATGAGTCTGGGCACTAAATTCGAGAACATTATCACAACAATTTACAATACCCAACAAGCCAATATACTAATTAATGGCGAACAAACAGGCCCATTAAGCATTGAAAAGGGCGTTAGACAGGGTTGCCCTCTCTCACCCCTCTTATTTATATTTGCTTTAGAATCACTGTTAACGCGGATAAGACAAAACTTTGAAATCCAAGGAGTTAGGGTCAAAGCAGAGGAATATAAACTACAGGCGTTTGCAGACGATATGGTTTTTTTTCCTAGAGGAACCCATGGAAAAAGGACATAACCTAATAAAAGAACTAGAACAATATGGCTCAGTAGCAGGATTAAAGATTAACAGAAATAAGACGAAATTACTGACTAAAAATTTAACAGAGAACCAGAGGAAAGAATTAGAAAAAACCATGGGTATACAGGCAACAAAAAAGGTCAAATATTTAGGCATATGGTTAACACCACATAGTAAATCGCTCAAAGAGAATAATTATGATAAACTGTTACAGCAAATTAAGAAAGATCTAGAATCTTGGAATAAGTTGCAGCTTTCTCTACTGGGCAGGATTGCCACGATCAAAATGAACATCTTACCAAAACTCCTTTACTTATTCCAGACAATCCCAATAAAATTACCAAAAAATTTTTTTTGAAGATATAAATAAGGTAACTCTTAAATTTATTTGGCAAGGGAAAAAAGCTAGAATCAGTATTAAGGCCTTACAAGATGCAAAAAGTAGAGGTGGGCTAGCGCTCCCAAACTGGGAATTATATTATTGGGCAGCCAACTTATTATGGTTAAAAGACTGGGTCAATTTACTGAATAAAAGAACTTTAGTCTTGGAAGGGCACGACCTTCAGAGAGGATGGCACGCATTTCTATGGGATGTGGGGAAAACTAAACAGTCGTATTTTCATAGACATCTTATTAGAGATTCACTATTAACTAATTGGAAAAAAATATGCAAAAAAACATTATTTAAAAATTCCGATTTGGCTTTCAACAATGGAGGCAATGGTTCATCCCAACAATTTGGATATAACAAAAACGACTAAATATAAAGATTTATTAGACCCTTTAGGAAAATTAAGAACTCGACAGGACTTACAGGAACAGGGATTTAAAATTGACCAGTGGTTATATATACAAATCCATAGCAGATACAAACAAGATATCAAAGAGTTTGGAATCTATAGCAAATTACAATATTTAGATAAAATCTTATTAGGATCAAATAAAAAGAATATCTCCAAATTTTGTGTAAATGAGCATTTAACTATGTTATATGTACCTAAACTGAAATTTAATTTGTTATCAGTAAGGGCTTTAGTTAATATTGGTTATGTAGTAAACTTTAGGGGAGATAACTGTATGATAGAGAAAGAGGGTAAAGTGTTACTGCTACTTTAGAGAGTGATTTATATGTTATACATGATGACCAGTTGCAGATGGCTAACTCCGTTTATAACAATGTTAAGCCACATGACGAACGTATACTGCATAGACGTCTGGGGCACATTAATTTCAAGATATTGAAACAAACTGTCAAATTGTCAGAGGGAGTAAAATTAAAACCCTGTAGCAAGTACTTAAACTGTAATGCCTGTAATCAGGAGAAAAGCAAGGTTACTCCAGCAAACAGACTGAATGGGTTTAAGACCAAAGAACCTTTAGAGGTTGTTTTTGCTGACATAATTGGTCCCAAGAAACCCAGTTTGGGAGGTGCCTGCTATGTTTTGAGTATAATGGACCATTACTCATGATACGGTTTCTGCTATCCAATGAAAAACAAAACAGAAACGTCCCAACATTTCTTTAACTGGCTAAGATTTGCAGAAAGGAAAATGAGACATAAGGTAATTACTTTAGTTACAGATAACGGAACTGAGTTTATTTATAACAGAATCCAAATGATGTTGAAATTGGCTGGTATTGAGCATAAGTGTTCTGCACCTGACAGGCCACAACATAACTCGTTTATAGAATGAAGAGGGCAAACATTACAAGCCATGGCTCGCACTATGTTATCTGATTCAGATTTGCCTGAAACACTGTGGGGTGAAGCCATAATGTGTAGCAACCATGTGTTAAACAATGTGGTGAACACAACTGGTGAATTGCCATTCACTCATTGGCATGGCAGAAAACCAAATTTAAGTAATCTACACACATTTGGAGCTCCAGCATTCTCTCACAATTAAGACTTAAAGGGCAACATAGAGCTAGGAAATTATTTTTCGTAGGTTACGAGGCCAACCATAGATCGTTTAGATTTTGGGATCCAGGCACAGCTAATATTTACTGTAGCGCTAAATTTTTTGAGCACGTTGGGTGGCATAAACTAGAACAGGATTGCAACAATGTTGTTGTTATCAGCACCCAAGTCGTCCCTAATGATGTGATAGTTAAACCATCAATAGCCATTAAAGAGGAAGAACAGGCACAGGACGAGGTAGAACAGGAGTAGGTGGAACATGAGAGTCCACCAGTAAGCCCTGAGTTGCCTAGATGTTCAACCCGTGTAACACGACCACCAGATAGATTTCAGGCTAGTATAGCATGCCAAGTAAATATAGTTCCTACTAACTATAATGAACTGAAACTGTATCCTGCTCAGGATCAGGCTGCTTGGCAGGAAGCAGTGGATAAGGAACTGAAAATCTTTGCAAAGTTTGTAGGTTTTTGAAAATGTCAGATTATCACCAGGTGAGTGTGCCATAGGGTGTAAGTGGATTTATAAAATTAAGACAGGTGTGGATGGGACTGTTACCCATAAAGCCAGGTTAGTAGCACAAGGGTTTGATCAGTCAGCCAACAACTACGAGGTGTTTGCACCTAGTCTGAAGGCTACCACATTACGAACAGCATTAGTGTGGGCAGCTAAGGAGAAATACACAATAAACCATTTCGATGTTGAGACTGCATATCTACATGCACCGTTGCAACATATTATATATTTAATGAACTGATAACAAAACTGATTGCTGGAGATTAAAAAAGAGTCTTTATGGCTTGAAGCAATCAGGCTATGAATGGAACCACTGCATAGTGAAGGAATTAACAAAGATAGGTTTTGTACCTGGCATGGCTGATCCATGTTTATTCAAAAAGGAAAGTGATGGTGTAATTTCATTATTGCTGTTGTTCACTGATGACACAGCATTAATCACTAAGACTGATCAAGAAGCTACTGGGATTATCTCACCATTAGAGAAGAAATTTACAATCAAACATTTAGGTGAGATTAAACAGTATCTTGGTTTGAAAATAGATAAAACTAAGGGAGGCTACAAAATCTCACAGGCAGATAAAAATAACCAGTTACTGAAGAACTTTAAAATGGAACTTCGTAAGCCGGCTAAGATGCCAATGAGCCAGGAGTGTAGCCACAGTGATGTGCAAAGTCCTGTTTTTGATAAAGACATTTATCAATCATTGATTAGTAGCTTATCCTATCTCAGTAACTGGTCTAGGCCAGACATAGCATATAGTGTCAACCAATTAGCCTGGTTTAACTCTGAGCCTACTGAAAGGCACTGGCAAGCTGCTAAGTGTGTGTTGAGGTATCTTAAACAAACGATGCATTATGAATTATATTTGGAGCCTAAGGATGAATTAAGTTTAACTGCATATGCCGATGCAAGTTTCACTACAGACGTACCTACACGTAAGTCAACGTCAGGTACTGTAGTGTGATTAGGAAAGGTGTTAATTAGATGGCAGTCTATTCGACAAAAACATCTAAGCTTATCAACAATGGAGGCTGAATTCTCATCTTTGTCTGTTATGTACAGACTTAGTATGTTATAAACAACTAATGATAGACATGGGAATTGATGTAAAGGAACCTATGGTTGTATATGAAGACAACCAATCAGCAGTTCAGATGGCTTCCAATCTCGCTGTAAAGACAAGATCAAAACACACTGATCTACGATATCTAAATGTGAAACAATGTGTTCAAAGTAAAATGATTACACTGGAGTATTGCATGTCAGATCATTGCAGATCATTTTACGAAAGTCCAAGGCACTGTAAAACATAAGACTTACTGTGAAGAATCTGGACTTAAACTGTAAGGTTTTATGCATTGTCCTACCCAAAGGGGAGAATGTTAGGAATGATAATCACCTAACAGTTGGGTTGGCAATATATAAATCAGGATAGTTATTTAATACTGTTGTATCCTTAAGAGAGTGCTGTAATTGTGATTGGCTGAGGTTCCTCCGACAGCCATAAGATGGAGCCAGAAACCTGCTTTGTTCTCTTCTTGCATTTCCTTGTTGCCTTTTGCCTGATCGTTGTTCTGCTTGGATTGCTGTGAGTCTTGCAACTGTTAGCAAACTCTGTTTACTGGACTTTGTTTATGATACTGGACTTTGTTTTTGGATTATCACTGGACTGATACTAACTGCTTTAACCGTGTATGATTTGGACTGTTTGTTGGACTTTGTTTACCCGTTTACTGGAAGCAAAACCTACATTTTACTATTCAGTATATCTGTATGCTGGTTGTGTGTTATTCAATACCACTCTCACTACGTTTTCCCTGAGTGCACTCATTCTCCTAATGGGGAATACCTCAACATATACGAATGGATAGATAAATACATGGAAGGAGGGACTGGCTTTAGAAGACTTCGAAGCAGCACAGCAATGTTGGGCTGGCCTGCAAGGGATCTCAGAGGTCATTTAGTCCAAACCCCTGCTCCAGCAGGAGATCCTTACAGAATCAAAGAATAGCAGGGTTAGTAGGGTGTGTACGTGTGTGTGTGTGTGGCTGCCAAAACACCCAAAACAGGCCAAGTAGCTCTGTGGAGGTCAGTCATAAATTAGAACACTTGCTAAGCAACTGGCCATTAAGCGTGGACCTGGTCATTAAGCAAGGACCATTTACATTTGGTTTGCCAGTCACATGGCCACCTGGCCATGCCCACCCCAGTTTACCACCCAGCCATGCCCAGTCAGCAAGCCACTCCCACCCATCACATGACCAAGCCACACCCACAAATTAGGCCACACTCACAGAACTGGTTGCTAAGAAATTTGAATCCCACCCCTAGTTATGTTCTCATCCATATCCCTCTGTACCTTGGCTGCCCACATGGCATCTTTCCCTAGCATTAAGGAATGTAGCACCCCCTCAACAGGGCCTCTTTCTAAGCTCATCATTTACTACAATTTTTCCAAAGAGATTATAACAACCCCCCCAAAAAACATAATAATAATATAAAAGGCATATACATAAGTTAAAAATATAAAAAGGCTTAACAATGGAGTATGTCAAAAGTATAAAAACAAAGCATGTATACACAGGGAGATATACAGTATTTCATTTGATAACAGATTAATAGAATTGGAAGGGACCTGGAAGATCATCCAGTCCAACCCCCATTTGTAAAACCTTTAAGCATCTTATATACTATTTTATTTTTGAATTTACTTATTTCTAACATGGGGGAGGGCAAAAACGGAACATGTGGAGGGTTTGGGAGGCCAAAAACAGGCCTGTATTCCCTCTGTAAGACGCACAGCCATTTCCACCCACTTTTTTTGGCGGGGGTGGGGAGGAAAGTGCGTCTTAAAAGTCCCAAAAATATGGCATCTGCTGAATATAACTCTGCATTGGCAACAGGAAGGGCATCTGGCCAGTAAAACACTCAGTTCCATTCAGTTGCCTAAGACTCCATCCGGCAAGGTCGGTCAAAGAAGATGAAAGTTATGACTTCCAGGACACCACGTTTGAATGTTTGTTTTCATTTGCGTGTGGGGGGCTGCTGTCATATTTTTGAATCAATTTTTATTGAAATGTTAGGGTTTGTGTTTCCTCCCTTCTTCACCAGTCTGGGTGAAAAGGAGGTCGACCAAGATGGCGAACTCCTTCTCCCTCCTCCTCCTCCTCTCCTCCCCTCTCTGAAATGCACGGGGAAAAAATGTGACAGCTCGGCCACCATTTTGCTGCCTCTGCCGAAGCGAGCAGCTTCATTCCGGGAGCGCGAGCCTCGCAGCCGCCGCCACTGACCGCCCGCTCGCCCGCCACAGGCAGCGTCCTCCGCGATGTAAGTAGCGCTCGATGCAACGCGGGCAGTGGCGTGCAATGCTCCTCTTCTTGCATTAAAGCAGGTGCAGGCGAAAAAGCGGGGTTTTGTTTTTCCTCGGCCGTCCACGGTAATGGAAGGGGGGGGGGGGGGTCGCGTGTTGGTTTTACTTTTCCTCCCCCCCCCCGGGGAGGAAGGGTCGTTGCAAGGAAATGAGCGGCGTGCACGGTTCCCCGGCTTGCATTGGATTTGGTGCATAGGAAACCGACTCTCCCTCCCACGCATTTTTTTTCTTTTCGCCTGGAGGGGGAAATGACCCCCCCCTTTGGGAAAGGGCGTGAATGGGGTGGGGGGCTAACGAAAGAGAAAATACATAAAGCTACCTTTCTGCCTTTAAAAAAATATTTTGCTGCAATTGATTCTTCCTTGGTCTCTTCCCCCCCCCCCACAATCCAATAGTCTAGGGTGCTCTGATGAAAAGAGGGGGCTTTCAGATGGGGGGCTGCTGCCTTCCAGGCGCCCCCTCCCCAAATAAAAAAATGGGGGGGAGACTTGGCTTTAAGAGTTCTCTCTCTCCCCCCCCCACCTTATGGCACGTACCTTGAATGAAACAGCTGGAGCCATAAAACTAATTCTCCTTTTTTAAACCTCCCCCCACAAAAAATATCGAAAACAGGGGAGACGACCCTCTCCAACGCCCCCCCCCCCCCCGTGAAGGAAAGGAAAAAAAAACCCTACCGGTAATACTGCATTTATTTTTCCCCCTCTCCCTCTTTTTTTATTCCTTTCTCAGGAATAAATGAGATCACCTTTGCACGCTTCTCTGTCCCTTTTGCAAACGTGCAAAAGAGGCGGGGGTGGGGTGGGGTTTAGAAAGGGTGGTGAGGAGGTGATCCTGCCTTTGAATGCAACGTTTGTTTTTGCATTTTAAGATTTTTACAGCCCCCCCCCATTAAACTAGGGTGGAGATGGAGCCGTGTATTTGAATTGCAGCCCTCCCATTTTAATGCACACATGTGTATGTGTGTGTATTTCTCTATATCCATCCATATCTATCTAATCTACTTATGTATCTATCCATTCATTTATATGCAATGTATGTTTGTATCTATACTCTGGCTCTCCTCTGTGCAAATTAATGGGGAGGGGCGTCATCGGGACCTACTGAGCCCCTCCTCCAAAAATAAAAAAGGGTGGAGAAGGATCCAAAACAACATTTTGGAAAAGAGAGTCCTTCTCAGCCCTATTTTGCATACAGGTGGGACAGTGGGGGTGTTATTGACAAAAAATAAAAAAATAAAGAGGCTGTAAAAATAAACACCTCTTTTATCCCGACCTGGGAATTGCAAATGGTGAAAATTGAGGGGAGCGGGGAAGAGGGTTTGCAATCAAACGCCTCTTTGGGCAAGCTGGAAACAAAAGGGTTGAAAGAAAAGTATGGGGCACAAAGAGGCGATTATTTTGGGGGGGAGGGCCCCCTCTTGAAAAGACAGGTGTATCCACTCTTCCCCTTTTGAGTATTTTTAGATTAAGGCAAGCGGGGCAGATGGAGGATGCTAAAAATATTTTTTTAAAACCCTGTTTTTTTTCTCCAGGCTGTGACACTTCTGTGGTTTTCCATGTAACCTTTGGGGTCCTTGCGGTATTTTATTTTATTTTATTTTGTCCTGGATTTTGGGTAGGTGGGTGAAGAGGGTAAGAAGCACCCTGATTTGGCTTCTTGACCCCCCCCCCCCCGCTGGGTGGGTGCGTGGTAGGGAGAAACTCCCAGTGGGCTCTAGTAAGGTTACAAATAAAATAAAATAAAATGCAATTTGTAAAGGGATGAAGATGCATTGATGGTAGTGTTTGGGGAGTGGAATATGGGTAGAGGGGTGGTGTAAATAAAATAAATTGGTGTTTTGCAGCTGTCCAAAATGCAGAGGGGAGACATTTCAGGGTGATTTGATGTGGCTTGCTTTTTAGCTGGGAACCACCAGATTTTAATATCTGGACAGCACTGAATTGGCGATTGGAATGGAGGTGGGAGATGACATATTTTATTGATGTTCCTCAAACTTGGCCATTTTAAGATGGGTGGACATCAACTCCCAGAATTCTCCAGTGAGCAACACTGGCTGGGGAATTCTGGGAGTTGAAGTCCACCCATCTTAAAATGGCATTGATTGAAAATTGCATGCAGAATAAATAGGAATGCGCCTTCTGAATGTCAAAAGATGCTCCTGGGATCGTGCAGAATGCCACTCTGTGTGTTGTTTTCGGAGAATCTGGTGCAAAAGAAAAGAAAAGCCACAGTTCTCATGGGAAATATATACGAAATGGCTATTCTGCGATTGCAATCCAGGGGAATGCAAATTTGGAAACAGTGTGCAAATTTTGCAAACAGGAACTTGGGTGGAAATTAAGCTGCTCTTCACTGTTGGAATAGAACACACAAAAAAGGCCAAATTTGACATCAGTGATTTATTATCCGTTGGGATTTAGGGCCTCGATCTCAACATTTTGTGATAAAATCATCATCATCATCATCATCATCATCATCATCATGCACTGGTTTATGCCAGAGTCTCTGCAGTTTGATTCTCAAGTCCTGATATCTGGTGATTTTTTCAAGTTGTTTCTCGTCGATTCTGCTGTCACCAGGTATGGCAATGTCGACAATCCACACTTTTTTCTTCTCCACAATTGTGTTCCAAAACTTTGTCAGTCTGTATTTGGAAGTCCCACAGTAGTTTTGCATGCTTATTTTCGACCATTTTTCAGGCTTATGATCCCACCAGTTCTTTGCTACAGGCAGATGGTAGTTGTGACACAAGTTCAAGTGGACCATCTGAGCGACTGTGTTGTGACGTTGTTTGTAGTCAGTCTGAGCTATTGTCTTGCAACAGCTCAGTATGTGATCAATGGTTTCATCTGCTTCTTTGCAGAGTCTGCATTTGGAGTCATCAGCAGATTTTTCTATTCTGGCTTTGATTACATTCGTTCTAATGGCTTGTTCTTGGGTTGCAAGAATCAGGCCTTCTGTTTCTTTCTTCAGTGTTCCATTGGTCAGCTATAACCAGGTCTTTTCCTTATCTACTTTTCCTTGGATCTTTTCAAAGAACTGTCCATGCAGTGCTTTGTTACACCAGCTGTTGTTGTTATTATTATTATTATTTTCTAACAAGGGGATTGAGTGGAAAGATTGCCTATAAACCCCACCCAGACTCCAGCAGGTGCTGAATCACCACCTGCAAAAGATAAATAAAAAAATAAATCAGAAATATTCAGTTTTGTTCTTCCTGGTGAACTTATTGCAATTTCCTTTTTTGAAGTCGACTTTGATTTATTTTATTTATTAAATCAATCTGCTGTCCATCCCACCATCAGGAAACAACATGCCCTAATTTCATTATTTTTTTTTGAGAGAGAGAGAGACCAGGTATTTCATTCCTTGTTCCTTTTCCCCATGTAAAAAAGTGTTTTTATTTGCAATGTTTTCTCCCCAAATCCTGGGGTTCTTTTTTTGCCCCTTCTCTCAATGCTTTGTTCCTTGCTGCGTGATCCATATTTTCATCCTTTAAAAAGAATTGAAGAAATTAATGAATAATAGTATAGTCAAATGATTGATTAACAATGATATTAATGTACTTAATATTTGACTGACAATATGAGAATATATACAATGTAATTGTAATTGAAGACTACGAAGTGGAAGCACAAAACAATCTGTAAACCAACCGACACACTGTAGGTATATATATGGAAGATGGCTTGATGTTTTTATGTTTTGTTTGTCTATGTTTGTCTTAAAGATCAATAAAATTTAAAAAAAATTGAAGAAATCGACACCACCTTGGATTGCAGGGCTCTGATTTGAGGGAGCTTTATTAATAAATCATAAAAAGGCAGCAAAATCCTGAGTTGGAGATCCTGCAATTTAAAAAAAGGAAGTTTTGAGGTTAGGTTAGAAAAAGTTGGTTTTCAATCAAAAACCCACAAAACCCTCTTTTTTTCCAATCCTTTCCTTCTTTCCTCTCCTGGAGGAAAATGTAATATACGAGCTGGGCGAAAGCCAGAATAATGTGATTCTTTGTTTATTGCTATTATTCCTTTGTCGGTGGGATTCGAGTTCGCAATTCCTGTGGGTGGATCTGCCTTAAATCTGATCTGCAGATGGAAATTGTGTGAGGGCCGAAAAAAAGTCTCTTATTCACAGAGCGCTAAACCGGTTGAGCTGCGGCCTGGTTCTTCCCAATTGTTTGCTGCCTTTCTAGACAAAGAGTTGCATTATAGAATAACCACTGGGTCAGTACGTCAGGATCTCTGCAAATTTAAGATGGGTGGACTTCAACTCCCAGAATTCCCCAGCCAGCATAGCTGGGGGAATTCTGGGAGCTGAAGTTCCAACCATCTTAAACTCACTCAGGTTCAGAAACTGTATAATAATAATAATAATAATAATAACAATAATAAATAATATAATCGCTCCTAAATCTAGCTTGGTTTGATCGCCTCTTAAGACTCAGCCACTTACCACTCACTCTCTTCTTGGTCTCCTTTCCTTCTGTTTATTCCCCACTAATAATGATAAATCCAGATTATTATTATTTTTGGCTTGCCACCATGGATTTGTGTGTTCCTTTCTTGGTAGTTGTGCTCATTGTTAAGTGGGAGATTGGTGTTGTGTTTGTTCGTCTCCATACAACAAGCCTCTATCTGAATTTACATTTACATTCATTTTTTTCCTCTTAGGAAATATTTTTGGGTACCCGTGCCTGCTCTGAAATATTTATGAATGAATATTTTACTATCCTGAATTAAAGGATTACAAGGTCATAAAAAGGTTTATTTGTTTGTATCCTGCCTTTATTATTATTTTTACAAATAATTCAAGGAAGCAAACACACTGAATATTTTCTTGGCAAATGGGTGGCTTTGTTCTCATCAAGGCTGTTCTTTTTTAAAATGTAGATTTTAAAATGTGGATTTTAACATGCTTAAAGCTTTTGCTTCCTGTTTTGGAGTTGAGCGGCTGGAATTTTTATTTTCTGTATGCCCCTCGAACTCAATAGCAAGCAGGGGGTAAATAGGTTTATATCTTATATACATATTTAGCCCTCTCATCCTCAATAAAAAGTGGCTGTAAATAGGCTGTATAGAATTAAAAGTGGCTGTAAATGGGAGATTTCTGGCTTGGTTTTGCAATTTCAATCATCCACGCAGAGCTCCCTGTCCATATAAAAATATAGGTTTATTTGACCGCGATTTCCTAATGGGGGTTACTTCTGCAAATATTATTCCACAGGCTGGGAAAACAGCTAGTTTATTTGACAACGAACACTTCCCAAAGCTCTCCTCTTTTCTGCCCAAGTTACTAGTCCTCACCATTTCTAAACTGAGGAGGGTGGTCCTTCAGGTGCGTTGAATTCAACCCCCCTCCTCAGTTTGCAGATGGTGAGGACTAGTAACTTTGGGGCAGGAAAAGAGATTATGAAGTTGGGAGAATATATATTAGGAGGTAGAAAAATCAAAATGAATAAATTGAAAGATATTTTTGGAAAAAAGACAGAGGACTTGGCAGACTTAGGGTGGACTGGCAGCAAAAAATAGTGAAGATGGAAAGGATGGTTCGGTTGAATATGAAAGCTGTGGATAAGGACCAAAGGAAGGAGAATGGGAGGCAGGTTAAAAAGAGAAGTGAAACTTTAAAGAGGATGGATAGGAAGTATTCTTCTCTAAAAACAACCCCAAGATTGGCTGTATTAAAAATTAAAATAGATTAAACAATTAGGAAATAGGGTGAAGATTGTTACATATTTTTACATAACATATTTAAAGTGAATGTTAGAGGTTAAGATCAGATTTTGAAAAAGGATGTTATCAGGTATGTTAAAAAATAATGCTATTATTATGAGAAGGATGTAGCAAATATTGACTAATTGAAAAACGAAGGATTATGTGCTGATATAGATAGGTACAATAACATTAACTCAAGTAAGTCTGATTAATGTAGTAATTTTCTTTTTATTTTCAATTTTTATTCTAGAAAAAAACATTTATTTGACATACATTTAAACATTTAAAACAGACAAATCAATATATATATATATATATATATATATATATATATATACACATACACACACATATATACATATACACATATATACATATATACATACATATATATGGCATTCAGCTTTGTTCGGGTATTTTCCCACGTCATTGTAGTTGTGCTTTTAAAGTTGTAGCATTTTTTTTAATTAATTTTATTCTAGAAAAACATTTATTTGACATACATTTAAAACAGACAAATCAATACACACACACACACACACACACACACACACACAGATTTTACAGCATATATTGAGCAATGGTTTTTTTTTCTTTATCTTTATCATTGACATGATCTGCCTTGTTACAATAACTCCTTCGTTCTTTTAATGTTTTAATTTCTCTATATAGTTTATAATTAAATGCACGTCTTCTGTCATTTCCATAACTTATCCAAATGTCAAATATTACCTTTCCTTTAACCAATCATACCAAATGTTCCATATTTCATAATAGTCACTATCTTGTTTATTTTTTAACAATTTGGTTAGGCTATCCATCTCAGTACATTCATGTATTTTTTAAATTACCATATCCTCTGAAGGAATGAAAGACAGTTTCCAGTTTTGTGCGTAGGTTATTCTGGCCGCAGTTATGATGTGCAAAATTAAATATTGATATTTTTTCTCCATGTTTAAATCTATCATACTTAGCAGAAAGGTTTCGGGTTCAAGTTTTAAATTTTGTTTTGTTATATTTAAAATCCAATTTCTAATATTTCTCCAAAACTTCTGAGCACATGGGCAAGTCCACCACATGTGAAAACATGTTCCTTGTGCGTAGTTACATTTCCAACAGTTGGGGGGTAGGTTGGGGAACATCTTAGCCAGTCTCGCAGCAGGTAAGTGCCAGCGATGAACCATTTTATATAAGTTTTCTTTATACGAGACTGACATGGTTAATTTGTAATTTGTTTGCCAGATGTGTTCCCACTTATCTAATTCAATACTATGACCCACATTTTTAGCCCAAATTATCATAGATTCTGTGACTATTTCTTCTTTTAATTTGTAATCCAAAAGATATTTATATGTTTTACTAATTGTTTTCTTTCCCTTTCCTAGCCATATTTTATCTAATTCTTGTGGGATCATATTAAAGCCAAATTGTTCTCTATCTTTTTTATAATGGGTTTGTATTTGTGCAAAGGGCCACCATGCTTTCTCCTTTCCTTGAATTTGTATTTGGTTCCTATTTTTAAGCTCTCCAGTATCATATAATAAATCTTTATACCTGACAATATTTTCATAATCCAGTAGATTTGGATATGTGACTGCTCCCAATGTAGATAGCCACAATGGGTAGTGGTTTTTTTTAATCTTTCCCCAAATATTGAACAATACATTTCTTACATGGTGCCTTTGGAAATATGAATGTTGTTTAGATTTTCCATCCCACATGAAGGCGTGCCAGCCAAGTTGGAGATCAAAACCTTCTAATACTAATAACCTTCTATTTTCTAATTTAACCCAATCCTTAAGCCAGTTTACTATAGCAGCATCATAATATAATTCAAAATCTGGAAGGCCAAATCCTCCTTTTTTCTTGGCATCCTGTAATAATTTATATTTCACTCTGGGTTTTTTCCTCTGCCATATAAATTTAGATATACATTTGTTTAATTCTACAAAAAAATTCTTTTCCAACTTGACTGGCGCTGTCTGAAACAGGAACAACAGTTTTGGCAAAATATTCATTTTTACTGTCGAAATAGTTCCAATTCAGGTTGTCAAAAGCCTTCTGGGCATCTAAAAATATCAGTGCCATTGTCTTGGTTGAATGTACTTCATAATATTCTAATATATCCATAATGGTTCTTGTATTTGTTTTTATTTGCCTATGGGGGAGGAAGCCATTCTAATCAGCGTGGATAATTCTACTGAATACTCTCTTTAATCTTTCCGCCAATATTGTAGCCATTATTTTGTAATCTACATTTAAAAGTGATATTGGTCTATAGTTTTGAATTTTTTGTGGGTCTGATTGCTCTTTATAAATAAGGGTTATATATGCTTCCAACCATGATTTAGGCATGTTAGCATTCTCCAGGGCTTCATTGTACAAGTCCACCAATATCTTCTCTATTGTTTCTTGGAATTCCTTATAGAATTCCGAAAGAATTCCATCTGGGCCAGGGGTCTTATTTGCTTTTTGTGTTCCAATTGCCTTCCTAATTTCTTCTATAGATATTTTATTATTCAAATTTTGTTTCTCTTCATCAGTAATTTCGGGCAAGTTCTTCTCCTCCATGCTGCATCGAGAGCCCAGGATGGGTTGACTCCTTTCTATGAGGTCATTTAGCTGAGTCTGTACTAAGATATAAAAGCCAGCCCCCGGGAGAGACCCCAGCTTTTGACTCAGCTCCTTTCAGTCAGTAGCTGTGTCTCTGAAAGCGTTCTGTTAGATAGCAATCACCAGCGATCTTCAGTACCTTTTTTCCTCGCTTCAAGCAGCTCCCAGGGATCAGGACAGCTGCTCTTCCAGGAGAGCAGGGCTCTCTCTCCTGCAACATTGGGAGCAGCGTTGCCAGAGCGCTGTTCAGGCAAGTTGGGCAGCGTCTGTAGACCTCCCCCACGCCTGTGGTTTGAGCGGTTGTAAAAAGCGATCGGCAAACCGATAACAGCGTCAGCCAGCTGATCGTGTGGCTGGAGGCTGCCCTTTCCTTTGCTGTCTTCGCTCAGGGCTCTTTATAGCCTAAGGAGCGATTCTTCTATCTTGGAGCCTGTTTCCCCTAGTCAGCAGCCATCTTGGATTGAAGCCTTCCACCACGAGGTGAGTGGCCATTTTGTAAGCCTGTGGGCCAATTTATACCCTAAGGGGCTGAATACAAAAAAGAGC
This sequence comes from Pseudonaja textilis, assembly GCF_900518735.1. The sequence goes on along the minus strand of NW_020769717.1, from coordinate 71,482 downwards.
CTTTATTCTACAAATGGAGCAAGATAAGGCTCAGGCAGAGCTTTCCCCCCCAGTGGAACAGACTCTTAAGCCCAATAAGAGAAAAAGTCGTAGGCCACGCACCCAATCAGTCCAGAGGGAGGTGGCTGCTAAAATCAGAGCTAAGGCTCTAGCCCCTAAGAAGGCAACTCAGGTTGAGTTAAGGGCAGAAAAGCGCAGACATGCAGCCCTAGAGAGGCAGTTCAACAGAACTATTCAACAGAAGGGAGTGCAACTACAGCATGTTTCAGGTGATAGCCGTGGGCCCCAGCCAAGCCCTCCCAGGGGAGGAGAAGTTATCTATGAGCCTTTCCATCCTCCATCCTGGTCTCCTAGGCTTCTGCAGTACAATCTGATCCTCAGTATCTCAGCAGATCTGGGCCTTATTTCCAACAGGCTTCTGGGCCCTATGCTCCTCCCCCTCCCTCCAGGCCTCGAACCTCTTCTCAATCTAGGCCTGAAGCCACCTTCACTCCCACAGCAGTGGGCCTTCTGCCTTCTGCCTCTACCTTTGAGCATAGACCAGGGGATATCCAAGATGTTGACTCATTGGCCATTAGGCAGGGATTGGCTGAAGGCTTCAAGCAAATTCTTCGACCTCTGGAAAGGGTTCAGGCCCTTCTCCCTTCTCAATCTATAAGTTCCTTGCCTCATCACCCTGATTTACACAACCCCCAGGACCTCAGGGTCCATTCTTCTCTACCCGAATGGGAGGAGGTTGATGAGGAAGGAAGGGCTTCACCATCTGAACACAGTTACTCCTCTCATTCAGAGCATGAAGAGGGCGAGACTTTTGACCCAAATCTTTCAGAGGAAGAGGATTCTTGCCCAGAACAGACATCCTCTGCATTGGTCTTCAATCCTTTTCCATAGTGCTGTCTCGAGTGTCCAGGTTGGGAGGAGCTCCAGTCTCGGCTCTCACAGGCTGAGCTTGAGATTGAGGCACGCCTCTCACCATCACGTGGTCCTCCGGGCGCGCCTCAATTTTTTGCTCAGCCTCGTGGCAGTCAGGCTGGTTTTCCTTTTGCTCCTGGTCGTTCTAGCACCTCGTGTTTTCTTTTTTTTGATCAACTTGGACTCTCAGACAGCGCAGGAAACTGAGGTTTGAGCTCCCTAGGGAGCCTTTTTCTTCTAAGGGGAATTGTTTCACTATCCTTTTAAGGGAGAATCCAGCGCTTCGAGCGCTGCCCCCCCCCTCCGATTGCCGCCTTTTCGCTCCGTGCGAAGCTGCATCGTTTCTTTCCTGCCTGGTTTTGTTCTTTCGCTGTTTCCCCCCCACGAACGCCATCTAATCCAGGGAGATGCTTCCCTGCCTCTCCCAGGTACTTCTTTGTGGCCTCCGGGCCTTTTTAACTTCTCCTGGGTGATAGCCGCCGCTGGGGATTGCCTCGTCATTGCGCCCTCCATTTTGGGCTCCCTGTGGCGTCAGCCATCTTGGGAGTGGCAGGAGTCGCCGCCATCTTGTGTGTGGCCGCATGGCCGGGCGCCATTTTTCAGAGGCCTATAACAGGGTTTTTCTTAATGTTTTATAGGCAGACTCCGGACTGCCTATATCCTTGCCTGTTTGCGCTTAGTTTCTATCAGGCTAACCAGGGCTAGTTGGCTCTGTAGCCCTTCCCCCAGCAGGCGAGTTAGCAGCTCTGCCATCCCCCTTCCCCGGTCCGTCCGGCAGGGGTAGCTGCCTGGCGTTCAACTTTTGGCTAATGCTTCTGGGCTAGGCCCTGCTGTGCAACAGCCTCCTATTTTAAATACAAAAAAATTTTTTTGATCAAAAGGGGGGTGCGAAACGTGCGCTAGGATCCCCGGCCTCTACGTAGGCCGCATCCAAACGTGTAACTGTCCGAGGACCCGTGATGGCACTTTACTTTAAAATTTTTGGTTGGTAGCCCCAGGGACGCCTGCCACTGCTCGAGGCCTACCTGCAGGCCGCATTGTGTTTGATTCCTGGGCAGATCCTTGGAATGTCCAAATCCCTGCTGGTACCTTGCAATCCTGCCTTGGTACTCCTCTAGATATAGGAGTCTACTGGCTACACAGTCTCTCCCCAGCAAGGGAGGTAGCAGCTCCGCCATCCCCCTTCCCCGGTCCGCCCGGCAGGGGTGGTTTTTTGGCGTCCATCTTTGGCAATTGGCTTCTGGGCTAGGCCCTACTTCTCAACAACGTGCAAAGCACCTCTGTTGCCCTTGACCTAGGGGGGTGCGAAACGAGTACTGGGTTTCCCGGCCCCTGCTTAGGCTGTGTCCAGCCTTGTTAATCACCTCACGTTAATCAAGAACTTTTCCTCCTTTCTCCTCTCCAGATGGCAGACGACAATGCATCTCGTGGCACTTCCCTGAAGGCCAAGGCTAAGTCTCACCACCTGCGCAAACAAGCACAGGAAACATCCAAAGCCTCTCAAAGGGATGCCCTTAGGCGACACAGGGCCCTTGAAAAGGAGATTGACAGACGCTCTAAGGAGTCAAGCTCTGTGCCTCTGGACCCTTCCAATCCCACTCCCTCTACTTCCACCCATCCTCCCTCCTCCCCTGCTTCTGCCTCTTCATCGCAGCCTGGACAGGCCCCTGAGGCCACTTTCCCCCCCGCTGCTGCAGGTCTGCGCCCGGAGGAGCCTCACCCACCCCCCACAGTGGAAATCCCCGAAAATCTCAAACGAGCGATGGAGCTGGCCATCCGGCACGGGATAGCACAACAGTTTCAGCAGCTGACCGGTCTGGCCCCTAGGCCTGAGGCCCCCGAGGCTCGAGGATCAGCAACTTCGCATGGTCAGGTAGCTCTCCACGGGGACTTGACCCTGCCCTTGGAGATGGAGGAGATGGAGGCCCAGGAACTCGGGGACCCTACCCTCTTTGGGGACAAGGAGGATCTCGAATTGGGGTCTGTCATAGACAGTGAACTCCTCTCGGGAGCAGGCCCCCCAGAAGGGGACATGTCGGAGGACGAGGGCCTCTCTCCAGGCCAGCCCGCGTTTCTGGGGCTGTTTAAACCACATCTATTTAGGTCCCTCCTGTTCAAGGCCAGGAATACCTCGGGCCTGAACCCTCCCCCCCCCACCCAACCCAGCGGCATCGGGGGTTCCTCCCGACTCCATTTTCTCCCAGCCTGTGGTGGAAACCGAAGTGATTCCTGTCCCACCCATATTCTCTGACATGGTCTCAAGGCAGCTAGCCTCCTCGGGGCCTCCTCCCCCTCCCAACGCCCAGGACAAGCGGTTTTTCAATCTTGAACCGCAGTTCTCTACCTTGCTCGATCCCCCCCACTGTGGACGAGCCCGTAGTAGGTCTGGCCTCCCGCTCAACTCCCAGCGAGTCCCTCGAAGCTCTCCAGCCCGAGGACAAACGAGCTGAACTGGCCCTGCGCCGCGCTCATCTCTCTGATGCCTGGGCGGTCAGGGCCTCCACGGCCGCGTCTTTTTTCACCAGAACCTCCATCAAGTGGCTCCAGCAGCTCAAGCAGCACGTCCCCGCAGCTAATCTCAGAGCGCACCAGGATATTGCCAAGATCCTGGCCGCGGCCGAGCTCTCTGCAGACGCCACCTTCCAGGCTGCAAAATTCTCCACCAGGGCCATCTCGTCCCAGGTCACTGCCCGTCGCCTTCTCTGGCTCCGCCACTGGCAGGCGGACGTAAAAAACAAGGCGAAGCTAGCATCAGCCCCCATCTCTGGGGGGAAGCTATTTGGACCGGTTCTCGACCCATTCCTGGCCGAGACCCGCAACAAGCGCAAATATCTCCCTTCTCTTGCTAGGAGGTCTGATTTCAGAGGTTCCTCTCCCTCTTCTCGCCAAGGTTCTTCCCGCTCTTCCTCCTTCCCCAGGTACTACCAATCATCTCCCTACAGACCTCCCGACCGATCGGAACCAGCCAGGTCCGGAGGCACCTCGTCCAGGAAGCCCTCCCGGGGATCCGGGAGAGGTTCGTTCCGTCGTTCCCGATAATGCAGTCGCCCCCAGGTGGCTGCCCCCCCCCCCAAAAAAAAAAAGAAAGAAAGAAAGAAAGAAAGAAAGAAACAAGTATAAAAACGAGGAGAAGGAGAGCGAGAAAGCCAATCCTCTTCAGGCTTCTCGCCTAGTCTGGCTCCACTCTGACACTTAACTCCTGCAAAATCTCTTCTCTTCAGCCTTGCCCAAACCGTTGGGGAAGCCTAATCCTCATATCTGCCTTACCTCTCCATACCAAGACTCCCGGTAGACCATACGGCTCCCGGACGCAGGCTCATAGTCTGGAGCACCCTTGTCCTCCTCACCTTGCCCCAGGGCATCTGGCCGGCAACACATTTATCCCCACCCCATGTTAGCTGGGGTTCCTTCTCTGGGCCCCCGGCCCACAGCCTCATAATCCAGATACACGGACCCCTTGCCCTGGTCCTCACTACTACCCTTAGTTCCCTCTGGGGCGGTCCTCGGTCAGTTGGCTCTTGAGCAGGGCCGACCGCCTCGCTCTGGGCGGAACCAAACTTGGTCCCCACTAGCACAGGTCACAGTTTGGGAACTCCTTACGTCTAACCCTCCATCACTCTGACCTGGAGTTCTCTCAGGGGGGTTCCCAACAGGGTCTATCCCATAACACCCTAGGGCGTCCCATCGCCACCCTCGCAACGGTGACCCTCCGGTTATTGAGGGCGCCTCCCCTCACTCTGGCTAGGTCTTCTCAGGGGAACTTCCATCCTCGCCTCTGCCCGGGCTCCTCGTACCGGGTCCCTAACAAGGTTTTGGCCGCTCTACCTAGTCTCCTTGCCCCACGGTCTCAGTAAGCATCCGTGGCATCCCCGGCAGGGCTACCTTTAGACAGCCCCGTCTCCTTCATCAGGCCCTCTCGTTGAGGCATTCCAACCTCCGAGGGGTTCTCCTGTTGGGCGTGCCCTCCAGCGGGTCATCAGGGTTCCAGGAGAGGTCCCATTCCAGACGGGAGCCCGCCCGCAGGACTAGCCAAGCTTTGGTATGTCCCA
>NW_020769717.1:43944-61521 GCF_900518735.1 Pseudonaja textilis | reverse complement strand
AGCAAGGCCTTGGTCACTGCCAAGCTGTCACCGGAGGAAGTGGCTCCTGAGCCACGAGGAAATCCCTCTAGCCAGGGAGACTCGCTCTTCTCCAAGCCTGTAGTGCATGCAGAGGTTTTGCCTTCTCCCACTTTGTTCCTGGACATGGTCAAGGAACAGTGCACTTCCCCTTCGGCAGGTCCTCGTCCATCTTCTCTGTATAAGCATTTCTACAACGTCAGCACAGCCCTGGACAATGCCCTGGCAGTGCCTTCTGTTGACATTCCGGTTCTGGCCTCATTCTCATCTTCTGGCACTCCCACGGAGCCAGAAGATATCCTGAAACTGGATGATAAACACTCTGAACAGACCCTCAAGCGCAATCACCAGGCAGCTGCATGGGCTGTTCGGGCTTCAACAGCAGCATCCTTTTTCACAAGGGCATACGGTGGCTGCACCAACTCCAGAATAGATTGCTTGCTTCTGACCTTTGGTCTCACCAAGACCTTAATAGGATTATCACAGCGGCGGAATTCACTGCAGATGCCACTCTCAATTCCGCCAAAATTTGCATCCAAGGCCATGGCATCTTCAGTAGCAGCAAGAAGATTTTTATGGCTCCAAAATTGGTGGGCGGAGTCATGCCGAAAATGGAACCTGGCTTCAGTTCCATTTGCAGGCGATAAGCTTTTTGGCGATGCTCTGGGACCTTATCTCATCGAAACCAGAGATAAACGTAAAATTCTCTCTTCCTCTGGAAGAAAGCCGATTTATCGCCCAGCTCCTTATCGCCCTCCTGCCTTTCCAGCGGAGACCTCATCTCGCTTCCCCCGCTCTCAGAGGCCGTACTCCCAACGCCAAGACCAACGTGCAGAAGCATCTGGCAGGCAACAACCTTCTAGTGGTAAATGGCCCTTTCGGGGGGGAGGGTGTTGTTCCTTCCGTCGCTCTAAGTAATCCCTCGTTTTCCCCACCCATCGGAGGTCACCTAGCCTTCTTTGCCTCCAAATGGGAGGAGTCAATGACGGACGCCTGGGTGCTCAGCACTATTAGGTCAGGGTTACAATTGGACTTCCTAACGCCACCCCTAGAAAAATGTTTGATCTGTCCTGTCTCTCGGGACATGTCAAGGCAAGCCCTCATGAATCAGGCCATTCAACACCTTGAAATCAGAGCTATTCAACCTGTGTCCCTCTCTCAACGGGGACGTGGGCTTTATTCTCACCTTTTCATTGTTACCAAAGCCTCAGGGGGGGTGGCGAGCCATCCTTGATCTAAAATTTCTCAACCAATTTGTAAAATACAGGCGATTTAAAATGCAGGCTCTGCATTCTATTTTAAGAGAGCGTTCAGGAGGGCGATCTCCTTTCTTCCATTGATCTCATGGAGGCTCTCCTCCACATCCCCATTTGGCCTCATCATTGCCAGTTTCTCCATTTCTGTTATCAGAATACCCATTACCAGTATCGAGCACTTCCGTTCGGCCTCTCATTGGCTTCAACGGTCTTCACGAAGGTTCTGGCAGCATTGATGGCATCTCTGCGTTCTGTTCCAGTGAGGATCCAGTGCTACTTGGATGACATTTTGATTCTGTCCTCCTCCATCCATGCAGCCCATCGGGATTTGCAAATTACCGTCATATCTCCAAAGCCACGGATTCTTCCACTCCGTCCACTCCAATGGCTCCAAGGCTCTACAGTTGGGGTTATGGGCAGAAAAACACCTGTTGTCGATCTCGGCGGACCACATCTCCGGGGTCGACAACTCCCAGGCCGACTGGCTCAGCAGGAGTCGACCAGGCAGGTCCATTCCTCCATCTCTATTCAGGGACCTTTCCCTAAGATTCAGTACACTGGAGGTGGATCTCTTCTCCACTCCTCAAAACGCCCAGGTCACCAGACGTCCGGTTTGAAGGGCTTCGGCGACAGGCAGGAATCCGCGATTGTGCGCGGTTTCTGTCTGGGATCGCCGCTGGAGCGCCCCGAGCCGTCTGGTTTCGGGGCTAAGCCACCCTGTAGAGGTGGTGAAGAGGGGGGAGACCGCCAGCAGGGTCGAGGAGAGCCGCATCTCTCCTCCTCAGCTGGCCATTACTCCCTTTCCCGAAGGCGGTTGTAGCGGTGGTCAGAAATGGACACCACAAAGAAGAACTCGACCGGAAAAGAATGTGCAGGAGGAAGATAAGAAGTGAAAGTTTTGGCTGACTGGGTTAAATTGTAAAAGCAACAACCAAGGTACCCTGGAATTTAAACTTACAAAAAATAACATTGCTCCCAAAGAAGAGTCGGAAGCAGCGAAGGAAAGTGAAAAGGGAAAGGTTTGGATTTTTTTTTTCTTCTCTCTCCTTCCCTATACTGACAACTAAGAGACTTAAATAAGAAATCGGAAAAATCCACTTTGACATCAATAGGCAATTAAGCTGAAAATAAAACAAAATGGATCTGGAAGAGGGAGCAGACTGCCTGGAATTAAAAAGAATCTAAAGTAAAACTTCAACAAGACTTCTAAAAGATACATTTTAACTGAAACTTTGCAATTAAATAGTACCCTCAGGAAGAGAAAGTGAAAAAAAGAGCAAAAAAGAAACAGCTTGCGTGTATTTGGATTATTTGGTGATCTTTGGATTTTTGGTTATTATATTTGAATGACTAAAATCAATTGGGTGGTTGTTTAAAAATTTATACCATGGCACCACTTCTGGATGAATTGAAAATGGAACTTAAAAAGTATAAAGAAGATGCACAAGAAGGGAGGGGGGTTTTTGGCTTCGTTTTTCAATTCTTAGAAATGGAGATTTGGAACTATGAGAAACAACAAGAAAAGACTGCAAAACAAGAAGACTGGGATAAAGAAGAAGCCATCTTTAATGAACAAGTAATTCTATGTGAGGAAGAAAAAGGAAAGGGGGGAAAGAGAATGGAGAATTTAAGACTTAAAAAAACAACCAAAGAAAAGAAAAATAATTCAAAAAATAAGTATAATACTGGAAAACAACAGAAAAGGGGAATACAGAAGAGAGAAATAGAGGTAGAGAGACAAGGGGGTAAAAAGGGGAGAGAGAAGAAGAGAGGGAGGAAGGAAAGGAAAAGAAGCTACAAAGGACCGGAGCAAGATATAGAGAAACAGGATCTATTTAGAGATAATGGGTGAAAATCTAACTGAAAAAGGGATTCTGTAAAGGTACATAAGATTGTATTGTTATATTAGCTTTAATCTTCAAAGTTAGTACCTTCTGCTGCCAAAGCGGGTATTTCCGATTTCCATCTGCTGTCTCCATAGGGAAGGAGAGTGAGGAGAAAAAAAAGCTTTCACTTTCAACCACAGCTTTACGATCTTCTGGGAAACAATGTATCACTTAAAGAGCCAAAGTTCCAGGGTATTCAGATGTTGATTGTCGTCCCAGTTCAGCCAAAAGCTTTCACTTTCTTCACTTCCTCCTGCACAAAAGCCAAGGGGACATTAGATTTCTAAACACTGACATTTAAAAATTAAAATCTTTTTGCTTTAAGTGGGAAGGAAGAGAGGTAAATGATTTATACCAAGATTTGTTGAAGGAGATTGCTTGGAGTTTTATAAGATCAGAGATTAAATCGCAATAAAACTTCCAAAAAATACCTTGGAATTGTGTAATTGAATTCTACCCCAGGAAGAGAAAGTAGAAGAAAGTGCTAAATGAAACAGACTGTGCTGATTGTGCTGACTTTGATTGCTTGATGACTTTGGGACTTTTGTGAACTATCTTTTGAAAGACTAAGAAAACATTTGGATTGTTTAAAAAATTTTTCACAATGGTATCTGTTGAAGAACTGAAAATGCAATTTGAAAAGTTAAAAGAAGAGGAAGAAGAAGGCAAGGGCTCCTTTGGATCTATTTTTCGCTTCTTAGAAATGGCGATTTCTACTTATCAGGAAATGCAACAACAAGAAGGCTGGGATGATGAAGAAGAAGCCATCTTTAATGGACATATGATTTTAATTGAGAAAGAAAAGGGTAAAAAGGAAAAGAAAATGGAGAATTTAAGTTCTAAAAAAACAACCAAGAAAGGGAAAAATAAGGTGAAAAATCGATATAATGTCAGAATGCAACAGAAAAGAGGAATACAACAGAGGGGGGAGACTAAAAGGCTGGAGATTGAGGGTGGGGTAAAAAGTCTAGATTTGACAAGGAAGGAAGGGAAAAAGTGAAGGGAAGTTATAAAGGCTTAAAACAAGATGTTAATAAACAGTTTTTTTTCAGAGATAAAGGGTAAAATATAATCTAAAAAGAGATTCTGCAAAAGTACATAAGATTGTATTGTAGTATTAATAGAGTTTAATTAATTAATTTGTTATGGAACATTATTTTTAATATACTATAAGCTCATTATGTTTTATATTTTAAAATGTTATGTAGAATGTACTAAGCAGAATCAGAATAGAAACTATGTATTATTTTAAGTGTTAAATTTGGGGGCAAGATAGAAAGGTGTCATACTTCAACCAGTGATTACAGGAAAAAGTTTGTGTTAAAGAGAAAAGATAAATAGATAATTGAAAAAGAACGGACAAAAGATACAAGTATAATGATTTAAATTGATATTAAATAAATAAAATAGAATTAAGAGAGTGAAAAGAGGGGAGAAGACATATGGAAAACATAGAATGTTAAATAAGATATGAAATAGTATATAAGGTGAGCATGAATTTGATTTATGTCTGTACAAAACGTTGTAACCCGGGGTTAAGCCGCTTTCTAAAAAGAAGTTTTATGTTTTTATGTTAAGTATTTTGTTTGTTTATGTTTGTTTATTGAGGATTAATGATGTTGTATAAGAACATATGAAACAGTAATAATAATATGAAATAGATGAAAGTATAAGTTTAATGAATAAAATTGAACAGAAATAAAGGAAGAAACAGAAGTTGGAAAAGAGTAATAAGATATGAAGTTGAATATATAAGATGCATGTTAAATTGTGTGTATAAACGCGATAATTTAGAATTATGTTGTACTTAAATAAGATGTTTTATTTGTTTTGTTAAGCAGTTTTTAGAAAAGATGTTCTATGTTCTTATGTTTTATGTTTTGTTTGTCTGTGCATTGTCTTTGAAAATTAATAAAATTTGTTTTTTAAAAAAGATTGTATTGTTATATTAGTAATAGAAATAATTTTAGAAAATTGGAAACAACGTATGATTAAAATGAGGGATAAAATAGTTAGTGTAATTTAGTGAAATGTTTGTGAATAAAATAAGTGAAATAAAATAAACGAGAAAATTGAATTAGGAAGGAACGGGAACATTTTAATTAGTTAATGTTTTATAAAATATAAGTGAAGACTCAAATAAAAGTGAAAACTCAAATAAAATTTACAAAAAAACAAACAAAAAAAACGCCCAGGTCACCAGATTCTTCACCAGGTTTCCTTGTCAGGGAGCGGAGGGGCCCAGTGCTCTTTGGTGCAGATGGCCCAAAGGTCTCCTCTACGCATTTCCCCCGCTTCCCATCATTCCGGCAGTAATTCAGAAGATGTTGGAGGAACGAGCGGAGCTCCTCCTCCTGGCTCCCCATTGGCCAAGGAGGCCCTGGTTTGCGGACCTGGTCAACTTATCAGTGGCTTCTCCTTGGAGGATCCCAGCCCATCTAATCTCCCTTCATCAGGGGATTCTGCTCCATCCAGAGCCCCAGTGGCTTAAGCTGACCGTGTGGCACTTGAGCGGCAGCGGCTAGAGGAGGCTGATCTTCCAGAAAGGGTCATCATCACTATCCTGGCATCTCACAAACCTACAAGGCGCTTCTATGATGCCACCTGGAAGGCCCTTTCCCGATGGTGCCTTAGGGAGGGTCTCTCTCCTGCTTCAGCCGAGTTGGCAGAGGTTCTTAGACTCCTTCAGCATGATCTGGAGAAAGGTTTGGCCCTCAACACCTTACGCAGGCAGGTTGAGGCCCTCTCCTCGGTTCTTTCATGGGGTTCGCTTCCTTCCTTATCCCATCACCCTTCAGTCAGGAGGTTTTTGAAAGGGGCTTCCAACCTGCACCCACCGGTGGTTCAAAGGTATCCTTCCTGGGATCTTCATGTGGTCCTTAATGCCCTTATGAAGCCCCCCTTTTGAACCCCTTAGAACAGTGTATCTCCGTTTCCTGACTCTGAAGGTAGTGTTCATTTCCATCACTTCAGCCAGGCGGGTATCCGAGCTCGCTGCTCTTTCTATCTGACAGGACCTTTATTCCTTTCACGATGATAGGGTTGTTCTCCGTCTGGACCCCTCATTTATTTCAAAGGTTAACACCTGGTTTCACAGGTCCTAGGACATTGTGTTGCCTGGCTTCTGCCCCCTCCCGCACCATGACTTAGAGCGGCAGTGGCACACGTTAGACGTAAGAAGGGCTCTTAGAATATACATTAAGCGTACTTCATCCTTCAGGAAGTCAGAAGCCATGTTTGTTTCCTTTTCCCTTCTCACTTGGGCACAAGGCGTCTTCTACTATTAGCAGGTGGGTCAGATCTTGCATTGAGCAGGCCTACAAAACTGCGGCCCTTCTGGTTCCTCGAGGTCTGACAGCGCACTCTACCAGAAGCGCGGCCACTTCTGCTGCCTGGGTGACCCAAGCACCCTTGGAGGAGATCTGTCGTGCGGCCACGTGGACTTCCCCGTCTCCTTTCATCAGACACTACCGTCTGGATACCTTTGCCTTGGCGACTGCAGCCTTTGGCAGACGGGTGTTTCAATGAGCGGTTTAACAGTCAGTGTGATGAGCCGGACAAGGACCCGCCCGTGGACATGCAAGCTTTGGTATGTCCCATCCTGGGCTCTCGATGCAGCATGGAGGAGAATGGGCGTTGGTAGAAGTTACCCTGAATGCCCTTTCTATCTATGCTGCAGAGAGCCCAGCCCCTCCCTTGATTCATCCGGAGAGGGTAAGTCATATTTCTGTATTCATTTTGTGCTTTCAGAGACACCTTTCAGTCTGTCAAGTATCTTCGCCAAAGCTGGGGTCTCTCCCAGGGGCTGGCTTTTATATCTTAGTACAGACTCAGCTAAATGACCTCATAGGAAGGAGTCAACCCATCCTGGGCTCTCTTGCAGCATAGATAGAAAGGACGTTCAGGGTAACTTCTACCAATGCCCATTTTCATTCAAAAATTGATCAATAGATTCTTCTGGTATTTCTTCCTGTTTATACAATTTCATAAAAAACTCCTTAGCCATTTCTTTCTTTTCTTGGGTCTGCGTGCATAATTTCCCTTCCTGATCTTGGAGAGCTACGATCGTTCTCTTTTCTTGTTCTTTTTTTAATTTTATGGGCTAACCACCTCCCTGGCTTATTTGTGTTTTCAAAATAATTTTGTTTTGCTAATTTAATTTTTTGGGCCAAATCTTCCTGTACATTTAAATTTATTTTATGTTTTACCAGATCAATTTCTTTCTTAATGTTTGAATTGTTTGGGTCCTTTGGTCTACTTATTTCCAAGTCTTTCAGTTTCTCCCTCCATATGTTTTGTTGCTGTCTTTTTTCTTTATTCTTTTTAATACTATAAGCAATAGTTAGACCTCTCACATAGGCTTTGGCCGTATCCCAAAGATTCTGTAGAGAGGTATGTTCTCTTTTGTTTATTTCAAAAAATACGTTCAATTCTTTCTTTACCATTTCAATATATTCTTTATCTCTTAATATGGTATTGTTAAATGTCTATCTTCCAATTTTTCTCTTTCTTTTCCATTTAATTTGAATGGGATTATGGTCAACCCATAGATTTGGCAAAATCTCGATCCTTTCAATATTCTCCATTAACCCAGGGTCCATCCATATCTGATCTATTCTGGACCAAGAGTGTTGGGGGTTCGAAAAAAAGGTGTATTGTTTTTTATTTGGATTTAATTCTCTCCACGCATCTTTCAAGTTAAGTTCTCTTACCATATTATTAAAAGACGAAGGGAGTATTCTCCTTTCCTTTTTTTTTTTTTTTGGAAATTCTATAATCGTTATCTTTGTCTGGGACTGCATTATAGTCTCCTACAATGCATACATTAGCATACTCAAATTCTATTATCTTATGGTGAAGCTTATTATAAAAGTCTTTTTGGTTTGTATTCGGGGCATATATTGTGACAAATAACATCTTTTTCTGATTTACATTTATTTCTATAAAGAGCATTCTCCTTTCTTGATCTTTGTATATTTGTTTATGTTGCAACCAATCCTTTACATATACTACAATACCCCATTTTTCTTCTGTTTGCAAGTGCCAAATACATTTTACTCAAATTTATATTCTTTAAGAGGTCTGCTTGATTGTCTGGAATATACACTTCTTGCATACAAGTTATGTCAGCGTTTTGTTTTTTGAGTTTCTCAAATATCTGTTTTCTTTTTGATGATAAATTTAAACCATTGATATTGACTGAAAATAAAGTGATTTCTCTATCAGTGTCACTGACTGTGCGAGGCATTTCTCATTTCATTCCTTGTTCTAGGCTCTCTTCTTCTTAGTCTGTTGCCTTCCCCTTCTTCTCTAAGTTTTTGGGGTTCAGAGTGTGAATCAGATTCTTTTTCTCCAGAGAGTTGTTCCTCTTGGTTTCTTGTATTTAGGTCGTCTCTACTTTCTTGTTCTTCCTCGGGTCCTAGGTATCGTTCACAAAATTTCTGTGCTTTTTCAATTGTATCAATTTTGTATTTTTTGTCCTGCCACGAAACTAAAAGCCCCTCTGGGGTGAGCCACCTAAATGGAATACCATTTCTAATAAGCTGAGTTGATAAAAATTGGTAGCTCCTTCTCTGCTCTCTGCCTCTCCTAGGTATTTGTTTCAGTGTAACCACTTCATGATCTTTGTATACAAGTGGTTCATCTCTGGTCTTACTATAGAGCAGGTCTTGTGTTATCTTCCTCGCAAATCGAATATGAACCTCTCGGGGTAGTCTATGTCTCCTCGCATAGTGTGTATATACTCTGTAGACCTCGTCTACATCATTTTCAATTTCCAGTTTGGGTTTCTCTAAAGCCGCCGCTATCAGATTTGTCATAATTGCACGTAAATCTTCCTTTTTGTCTTCCACCACATTTTGGAACCTAAGATGAAATGATGCCTTCTCTAATTCCATGTGTACCATCGAATCCCAGAGTTCGCAGTAGAGCACTTTCCAATTTTGTTCTGAATCCTCTAATTTCTTCTCCACCATCTCCGTTCTTGCCTCTACTAAATTTAATTTCTGTTCATTTTTTATCACTTTTTCCTGCATCTTTCCAATCTTACTATTCAAATTATGTATTTCATTTTTCACTTGTCCTATTTCAATTCTCATCTCTGTTTTCATTTCTTCATGGTTCCTCACTATCAATTCATGGGTTTTTGTCATCATTTCCTGCATCATAGTAAGCGTTGCCTGTACTGTCTGCAGGCTTTGAGCTGAACTAGTTTTTTCTGCCAGTAGCATTGCATCTATAGATCTCTGCCCCATAGGTGAAGGCATCGTTGTTGTAGTTTTCTTTCCTGATTTTACATTTGTAATTGATGTTGTCGCCATTTTAACTATCTGTAGCAGCTCTTTCCAATTTACCATCAACTATCCTTAGTACAGCACTTTTTTCCTCTCCTTTTCAGTTCAATAGTAATATTAATACATATATTATTATATTATTAATTACCAAAATTCTATTATGGAAAATCACAATCAGCTCTTATTTGTATTTTTTCTTCTTGAACTTATTCAACTATTACAATACTGAAGAGAATTCAATATTAATCAAATACAGATATATTTATTCACAAAATCAACAGTCTTATATGCTTAATTAATTAATTTAAAGCAGCCAATTCATTAAAGTAATTAAATTCTTATCTATATATAAATATCAGTTAATCTATTTCTTTAGAGTTTTTAGTTATATGCTTACCTCAGAATAAAAATACCTCAATTTCTTACTATATGATTATTATTTGAAGGTCTGAGTTCTATATTTATACAACACACTTTCAATTGTCCAGTTATTCAAAAATTATTAACCAGTATTCTTAATTCAATATTCTAACACATATATATCTATTAAGATTATGTTTTACCAATATTATTTAGTTACATCTATGATTGACCAGTTGAATGATATCCATGGATGATGATGATCTTCTTCTTCTTCTTCTTTTTTTTTAAACAAACTTTATTCAGTTTTTCACATTAAAAACAAAAATCTCTTTTTAGTGGACAACATATTTCCGGGTCATCACCTTTACATACAAATATGACAGCAATTATACATTGATATATGCATACTTAATTCTATTATTACCCTTTCCATTCCAAATTTTCAGTAAGGAGAGAAAACATTAATTCTAGCCTCTTTCATTAATCTCAATTGAAACATCTTTTTATATCATTTCATTTATTTCAAATATAATCCTTTGGATATTTATTTTTGAAAATAAAGATAAACAATATATGTTTGCCTAATAATAATAATAAAGTTTAATTCTAGATTCATTAATCTCAATCTAAACATCTTTTTATTTCATTTCAATTATTTCAAATATAATCCTTTAATATTTATTTTAAAAATAAAAAATAAACAATATATATTTACCTAATAATAGTAATAGTGTAGTTACCAAAGTCTCTCCTTGCTTTTAATAGTCTATATTAAACTTATTAATTTAGCTGGTTCTTTAGTCTGTCATATTCCCTTTCCATTACACTTTTTTTTAATGAATTCTAAATTAATACAAATTTTAACACACACACACACACACACAAAAATAAGAACAATTTACTATTTTGAGTGTGAAACCTTAATGATTAGAATATACCTTTATTCCCTCATCTTAATTCCCAATAAACCATTAATCATTACATCTTTTCAGTTGGATTCCACAGCATATTCCCCCCCCCCTTTAATAAGAGTTATCAGTATCTTTATTACCCTATTTTCTAAATATTTTTAATTGCAGAAATATTCTTGTTGGGTATATGGATACACCAACCAGGTTTGGGTTGAATAAATATGTAAACCTAGTTTTAAGTGTCTTGTAGCTTTAAGCACAAGAAACTGCAATGTCATTGTGGGTGCGGTTGCAGGCAGCAATATAGGTAGGAAGGGAAACGTAATAGACCCGGCTTCTGGATGCACCTGGTTCTGTTCCTGGTCTGCTGCCTGCTGTTTTGGAACGTCTGCTTGCTTTTGGAGGCTACTGTGCCAGATACCATTTCAACTGAACACAAAGACTATAACCTTGGTGAGCTGTGGATTCAGCGTTTGTCTTTGAGAGAAAGGTATCGGGAGGAGAAGATTTACAAGCAGATAAAGACATTGTATTTACTGTTAATGGACTAGGTAACTGGATGGATATACTGGATAATGACATATGGACTGAATGACACTTCTTAATCTCTGTGTGAATTAAATAACTATTTTAAAACCACAAACAGTGTTTTTGTCTCCAGTGTGTGTATACTCTTGGGCCCAGCCTCTCTCATTTGCCTGCCTGGCTTGACTGCTGCTGCATACTCTGCTTGGGGGTTTATCCCCAAACACTAACAATTCTTATTACCCCTTGTCACCCTGCAGAATCCCCTTTTTAATTCATCAACCATTATCTCTGAAAAAACAATTTCTTTTCAGCATTTTACTAGTTCTGTGTTTCTTTCACATGCCTGTTTCTTAAGGCTTCTCCTCCCCCTCTTTTCCCCATATCTTTTCTCATTCCAGTTTATATCCCTCTCTTTCTTAATATCTTTCTTTCCCCTTTTCTGCTGAGTCTTCCTGCCTTTCCTGACTTCACAGGTATTCCCTCTTTTAATTGCCTTCTTAAATCTCAACTTTTTAACCTTCCTTCTTTCCCCACTTCTTTGTAGCGTTCTTTGTGTTAATTGTCTATTTAAAATGTCTTCTCCTTGAGTTGATTCCTCCTCCTCTGAAAATCTTTCTTCTTGTTCTTCAATCGCCATTTCCATTTTTTCTAGCACAGAACAAAGTGATTCGCCTCTTTCCTGTAGTAATTTTCTCATATTTTTAAGTTCCATTTTTAATTCCCGAAGAGTTATCATCATTCTTTTATTTTATGATCGTTAAAGTCCACAAAGAGAAACCACTTTTATTTTCCTTCTTTCTTCTTTCAGTTTTTTAAGGTTCTCAGTTATTCCAGTCCAGGGTTTATACCAAAAACATCAATCAATCCCACAGTCAGTCTTTCCTTGCTTTTTCCTTTATTCTGGTTCTGCTTTCACTTTCTAAAGTTCTTACTTTGTTTCAATATTTCTGTAGTTATATCCACACCAGTTCATTCAAAACCAAGATGCTTTCTGTTCTATATTAACATTCTTGAAACATCGCATTCTGATTGGTCCACACGGACCGCTTCATGATTGGCTAACTGAACTCCTGTGATTGGTGTGCTAAGAGTCTACCGCGATTGGCTGAGCCGGGAGATTCAAAGCGCTGCCATTGGCCGCCGAGCCGCCGGCCGGCTGAATAAAGCCAAGCGGCTCGCAGGTCTTGAACTGTTCTATACATGCAATAAAGAGCTGAATGTACACTTTGGAGTCTCGCCTCTCAATGCGACCCGATCTACCCAGAACCGATCTACCAGACATAACACTGGCAACGAAGGTGGGATCGTGAGGCGAAGAAGCACCCAGCATGTGGCAAACGGCGCGAAACGACCAGCAAGTTGGCCAGCAGCACCCCGCCACCCGCTCCCTTCGACCCAGCCACCGAGAACTGGGAATCCTACACCAACCGTTTCCAGATGTTCCTGGAGTACAGAGAAAATGGGCCATGTTCTTGACACACTGCGGGCCTGCGGTATTCAAGATGGCCAAAGCGCTGGCCAAGCCCGCCGACGTGAAGGAGATAGACTGGGCTGATCTCGAGCCCATCTTACGCCACCATTATGCCCCTGCCGTGCCCATACTCATCCGAAGGCACGATTTCTACCAACGAGATCAGCGCGAGGGCGAAACCATTGGTGACTTCGTGGCCCAACTGAGGAACCTAGGGGGCCTGTGTGGGTTTGCCGAGCTGAATGAGGCTTTACACGACCGAGTCGTCCTCGGGCTCAGAGACCCCGTACTGCAGAGCCGGCTGATGGCCAAAGGCGACATCTCCCTTGCCGACGCCCTCGCCGAGGCAACCGCAGACGAGGCCACCCGCAAATCGGCGGCCCGGATGAGGCAGGCGAACGCAACGGAACGGCCATTGACCAACGAAGCAACCCCAGCACCAGCGAGACCCACAGAAACCAGCCACCGAGAAACGACCACCCATCCCGGCGACATCAACCCCCAGTCCGACACCGACGACGAGGAAGAGATCCACCGGCTCCAGGCTGAACGCGATCGACGGGACCAGAGGGGACGTAAATCGGGGTTTCATTGTGCCGGCTGTGGCGGCGACCACCCCCACTCCGAATGCCGTTTTCTCGACGCCATCTGCCGGCATTGCGAGAAGCGGGGGCACATCGCCAAGGTGTGCCGGAACAAAAAAAACTACAGCCCCCAACGACGACGCAGCAGCCCCCGATGACGAGACGGCACCCCCCCAGAAACCGAGACCGCCAAGCCGAGAGCCGATGGAGCCGCGACAGCCGGAACAGACGACTCAGCGAAGCACAGCGACGAGGAGAAACCCACCAGACGGTCGTCATTGGCCATTCATCGACCATTGACGCCCGGAAGGTACACGTGGAGGTAGGCATCGAAGACCAGCCCTGCGAGATGGAAGTGGACTCTGGGTCCTACCTCTCCATGGTCTCTTGGCGCACTATCAAGTGCCTAGTGCCAACCATCCGCCGCCGTGAACTGGACGACCAAAAACTAACCCTAAAGGACTACCAGGGAAACCGCATCCCCGTAGCCGGCATCGGACATTTTAAAATCACCTTCAAAGGCCACACCGAGGTATTACCACTCACGATCGTAGACAAAGACCGCCCCAGCTTACTCGGGCTGCAATGGTTCTCCCCGCTGGGAATAGAAGTGACGGGCATCCACCACACAGACGAGGCTGACTGGGAAGCGACGCTCGTGAGGGACTTCCAGGAAGTCTTCGACGACACCCTAGGCAAGTACCGAGGGTCCCCTGTCTCCTTCAACCTTAACCCTAACGTCGCCCCGATCCGCCTCAAACCACGGCGAGTACCATTCGCGCTCAAACCCAAAATCGACGAGCAGCTAGATAAGCTCATCGCGCAAGGGGTTTTAGAGCCAATTGACCATGCCCGCTGGGAAACACCCATAGTCACCCCCATCAAACCAGATGGCTCCATAAGAATCTGCGGTGACTATAAGGCCACCCTCAACCACGCGCTGCAGCAAAGCGCCTACCCCGTCCCAGTAGTACAGCACCTTCTGCACTCACTGGGGGGAGGCCGGGTCTTCGCAAAGCTCGACCTGGCGCAAGCCTACCAGCAACTGCCGGTCGACGCCGAGACAGCCGAGGCACAAATGATTGTCACACACCGGGGGCCACTCCGATGCAACTGACTCCAGTTTGGAGTCAGCATTGCCCCAGGAGTCTTCCAAAGCCTCATGGAAAGACTCCTCCAGGGAATAAAAGGAGTGGTCCCCTACTTTGATGACGTGCTGGTCGCAGCCGCCAACAAGAAACAATTGGAAACCCGTTTAAGGGCGGTGCTGCAAAAATTCAAAGACGCCAGCCTTAAAGTCAAAAAAGGGAAATGCCAACTCTGCACCGAAAGGGTCGAATTCCTGGGGTACCTCGTAGACCGACACGGAATCCACCCCACCGGAAAGAAACTCAGAGCCATTAAGGAAGCCCCCACACCAACGAACAAGGCGGAACTGCAGGCATTCTTGGGACTGATTAACTTTTACAGTGTTTTCCTACCCCAAAAGGCGACCGCGACGGAGCCCCTGCATAGGCTACTGGATAAAGCAGCCGCCTGGACTTGGGGGAAGCGGGAGGAGAATGCATTCCAACAGACCAAAAACCTGCTAACATCAGACGCAGTCCTGATCCAGTATAGCGAGACCCTGCCGCTGACGGTGACATGCGCCGCGTCGCCCTTTGGCATCGGAGCAGTCCTCAGTCACACCCTACCAGACGGGAAGGAAGAACCCATCGCCTTCTTCTCGAGAACGCTGTCCAAACCGGAGAGGAATTACAGCCAGCTGGACAAAGAAGCCCTCGCCATCATCTCCGGAGTGAAAAGGTTCCACGAATACCTTTACGGTAGGACCTTTTCAATCATTACAGACCACAAACCCCTGCTTGGGATACTGGCAGGGAACAAGGCCACCCCGAACATCCTGTCACCCCGGATGACGAGGTGGTCCGAGTTCCTTGCCGCCTACTCGTACGAACTGACACACCGACCCGGCAAGAACATTCCGCACGCAGACGCGCTAAGTCGATCTCCCCTACCAGACCTGTATGACGACCCAGCGCCCACAACAACAACCCTGCAAATAGAGACTTTACCCAGCCCGCTCTTAACCGCGCCAGACATTGCCCGAGAAACAAATAAAGACAAGCGGCTGGCGTGGGTATTGAGCTGGGTAGAGAGGGGGTGTCCGGAAAGCGATGGCAGCGAACAGTTCAAAGCCTTCAGGAACCGGCAAACCAAGCTGTTCACACAGAAAGGATGCATACTTTGGGGAGACCGGGTAGTCATACCAGAGACACTACAGAGAAGAATACTGGCAATGCTACACGAAGGGCACCCGGGCATAGTCAAGATGAAAGCCCTGGCCAGAAGTTACGCTTGGTGGCCAGGGATGGACAAGCAAATCGAGACATGGGTCGCTGGGTGCAACAGATGCCAAGAGACGAGGTCCACCACCCCCACTGCTCCAGTCCTAGAATGAGAAACCCACAGGGGACCATGGTCGCGAATACATATAGACTTCGCCGGGCCGACCAAGGGGCATACATTCCTCATCACCGTGGACGCCTACTCCAACTGGCTGGAGGTAAGCACCATGAGAACAACAACAACAGAAGCCGTCATCAATAAACTTAACAGACTTTTCGTGACACACAGCTTGCCAGATGTCTTAGTGTCGGACAACAGCCCGCAGTTCACGGCACTGGCATTTGAAAAATACCTGGCCGAACGGGGCATCAGGCACGCATTAACCTCGACGGCTCACCCGGCGGTGAACAGACGGGCGGAACGGATGGTTCAAAACACGAAGTAAACCATCCAGAAAATTGAAACCGGCGACATACAGGAAAAAATAAACAGAATGCTACTCATACAGCATATTACGCCTAACACGACCACAAATAAAAGCCCAGCAGAACTACTGATGGGCAGGAAATTGAGGTCCCCGCTGGACTGACTACACCCTACCTACAACCCGGAGAAACCCCCAGACTCCTCCAGCAGGCACCGGGCATTCAACATCGGGGACACGGTCTACGCAAAGAACTTCACGGGAGACCCACTCTGGGTACCGGCGCAAATAACACAAGTAACCGGTCCCCGGTCATACAGACTCCAAACCACTGATGGAAGAAGCTGGAAGCGGCACATCGACCAGCTACAGTCCAGGCTAGCCGCCAACAGCCCCGACACCCCGACAACAACAACCACAGAAAGCAGAGGGGGGGAAAACCACAACAACCAAGCAGGGGGACAACAAAAGGCCGGAAACGCTAGCAGAACACCCCCAAACGCAAGCTGAACACCCCCCACCTAGAGAAAGCAACCCCCAAATAAATCAGCCATACTTACCAGCAGACCTCGAGCTGTTGCAGACGGGAGCTTCACCTGGAAGGAACAGCCAAGCCAGTTCAACCAGCCCGGAAAGACCAGGCAGGAATAAAGAGCTGCAATAAAGAGCTGAATGTACACTTTGGAGTCTTGCCTCTCAATGCGACCCGATCTACCCAGAACCAATCTACCAGACATAACACTTTCCCTTTTATTTAAACCAATTTTTATCAAAAGACTCTCCATTATACAAAGTCTTCACCTTTTTCCCCTATTTTTTTATTTAAGGTTTTTCGAACCTCAATATTCCAGCACAGTCCAGTCTTCAATTTGTAAACTTTGTTATTATTATTCTTTAACAATCTTAAGTCCAGCTTTAGTTTTATACTTGTGAATTCCCAAAATATGTTAGTCCAATTTTAAATCTTTAATTCCAGCTTCTTCCTTTCCCAGTTCGAAGCCCCATTTAGCTGTCAGAAATATTTTCCTTTTTTTTCTCTGTCCCTTTGTAATTTCTCCGCTCACTTTTCTTTTCTTAAAAATTCTATGTTACCTTAGTCTTGGGGTACTTTTATTCAGTTAAATTGCCCAGTTGTCCCGTTTCAGATGTTATCCACCTCTTTCTTCCCTCCTGCACAAATCTTAGTCCAGCTGAGTCATCCTCTTCGGGGTGGCCATATTAGACCACCGCTGCAGTTGTCTTTGGGAGGAAAAAAAACCAAGCCTGGGGGGGGGGGGAGATGCGGCTCTCCACAATCAGGCTTGCTGCTTCCTCTTACTCCACTGCCCCTCCAAGGCAGTTTCAGCCCCTAATCAAAATGATTGGGGCTCTCCAACGAAAGAGCACAGGCGATAGCCGCAGAGAATTGCGATCTACCGCCCGTTGGTGAGGAAGCTCCGCCTTCTTCCCTTCTTCTTCTTCTTCTTCTTCTTCTTCTTCTTCTTCTTCTTCTTC
>NW_020769717.1:1638-43934 GCF_900518735.1 Pseudonaja textilis | reverse complement strand
CTTCTTCTTCTTCTTCTTCTTCTTCTTCTTCTTCTTCTTCTTCTTCTTCTTCTTCTTCTTCTTCTTCTTCTTCTTCTTCTTCTTCTCCTCCTCCTCCTCCTCCTCCTCCTCCTCCTTCTCCTTCTCCTTCTCCTTCTTTTTTTTGATAAATACCTTTTTACAGTTCTTAGTTCGAGTTCAAAATGTCCTCTTTAAATTTGCACAGTCACTTCCACTATTTTGTTTCTCCTTTCTATTTTGGCTTCTTCTTCTTTCTCCTTTATTCTTTTTCTCTACACAGTCCTAGTTCCACTTATAAATCTTAGTTATCTTATTTCTTCCTTTTTTCTTTATCACAGTTATCAGACAAATATTGCAATTATAAGGTTTCTTTCCTCAATCCTTTCCTTAAATCTTTTAAAGTGTCAATTGTTCTCTTTTCAATTTTTTACTCTCAGCTGTTCTTCCGGTCTCTCTGTCTCACTTGGACATGTCACTGTCACTTTCTCTTTCTTCCCACAATTCTCAAACGTCAATCGCCAAAAAATATAGTTATACAACCCCCTTTTCAACTCCCAAAGTAAAAGTAAACGGTGTTGTCTCACCCTTCAGCTCCTCCATTTTCAGCGCTCCATTAATCAGCACAAATTACTGACATTTCTTTAGTTAGTACTCCTTCCGATATTTCTGCCGCTTCGCTGCACTGTTCGGTTTGGAGTTTCAATTTTCAATTTCCCTTTGTAGTATAAATCAGTATTCTGGAAATCTTCTTTAAGTTCACCTTTCCACTACTCAATTTGCTGTTTTCCACTCTTTGCTTCCTTCCAATTTTTACCTGATCATAATCAGGAGGGGGCTTGTAATCAATTATTGTTTTGCTGAGACATCAGAGCCAGGCGTTTCCACTGCATGACAGCATTGATACAATCGATGTAATATTTGGACTAGAGCCTTGGGTATCCTTAACCTTCTATTCTATTCTATTCTATTCTATTCTGCTCAGGATACCATTTCCCTACCTCCCACCAGCTTTTTTTTGTTTCTAGCCTCAGTGCACTTTTGCACCTGATTTATGTAGCAAGAATCTAATTTCCTGAACATGTTTCTGCTGATGCTGAGATAGATTGCAACCCATACTTACCATTGATGGGTCCCGTAGGACCCGGGTTCCCATAGGACGAAGGTGTGCACCTTAGGGGTCTGTTTCCAGACGATGGTAAGCATGTTGGCTGTTGCCCACCCCAGAGGGTTGATGGCCCCTTCCCACAGGGTTGATGGCCCTGTTCGGGTGCCGTAATGATGGATTTCAAAGATCAGTCATTGTGCATTGTGCCAAGATGACTGACTGCGTGGGCAGCGTTTATTCTTTTATACCATTTTTACAAGCAAAGAAGAGTAGCATAGATACAGTATTTGGATTGGAGAATAGATACCACATGGGTGAAACCTCCCAACCACATTGGTACAACCTCCCAACCAATCCTTAATACTCGTGTTGTTCGTAAAATGAGATCACCTATATGTCTCTGGAAAGTCCAGGACTTTCCACCTTCACCAAGATAAAGGGAATAAGATCATGCAAGTAGCCAAGAGACTCTATATAGGTTTTTAGACAATGCAGTTTGCTTCTAGCATCTAGTGCCATCTATAGGATCTCAATAGCTACTACAAATTACTACTACAAAAAAAATGCTTTTGGAGTAAAAAAAAATATCAAAAGATAATTTTCTATTTAAGATGCATTAATAATTTGGTTTATTCAGCATGAAAGTGGAGCTTAGTTATGTAGCAGGAGGCTGTATACTGCAATATTTACATTTTTTGGTAAACACATTTCAATGACTCTGAGCTCTACAAGTTGAGATAACATACACACTGCACTGATGCATTCAGACAATTGCACAGCAGAGACAACCGTTGCTGTTTAAACATTATGATTTAAATCGAGCCTTGTACTAGTGATTTAAATCATGATTTAAATTGACTTAATTTAAATCAAATCCACCCTGCATGCAAGTTTCCTGGAGAATTTTGAAATTCCACAGTCTCGTTCCAACTCTTTGGGGCATCTCGTCACCTAACAAGATATTTCAAATTTGCTTTTTGGTAATTTAGAGACAGCTGCTACTACTGTACTACTACTTTACTACTAATCTTGGCTTGTTAATCCCTTCCCAGGGATAAAGCCTAAAGCTCTTTTTCTTTTCTTTTTTTTTTTTGTAAATTTTATTTGAGTTTTCACAAAGAGAAAAAAAATACAAATAAAACATCTTTTTTGAAATTCCGGGTTACATTTCTTTGTACAGACACAAATTCAGGTTCATGCTCATTTTCATATTCTATTCCATATCTTATTACTATTTTACATGTTCTGCATAGTTTCTCCCCTCTTTTAATTTTCTCAATTTTATTTTAATTATCTCATCTCAATTCAAATCATTGTATTTATATTTTTTGTCTGTCCTGTTTCAATTATCTATTATTTTTTCTCATTAAACAAAATTTCTCCTGTAGTTACTGATTGGAGTATGACGCCTTTATATCTTTTCCCTAAAGTTGTAACATTCAATATAATACATAACTTCCATTTGGATTCTGCTTGGTACATTCTTAAAATACACACTGTATTCTTAAAAAAAGAAAAAATTATAAATGCATAATATAATTAAAACATTCCATTCCAACTCAATTATATCATTAATATAATAATTCATTAAAGTCTTAACATCTTTAACATTACTTTTCAATTAAATATCATACTTCTATGGGAACAATTATAAGCTTTCCATAGTTAATTCCCCCCCTCTTCACTTATATTTTATAAAAGATTAACTAATTAAAATGTTCCCGTTCCTTCCTAATTCAATTTTCGCATTTATTTTATTTCACTTATTTTATTCACAAACATTTCACTAAATTACACTAACTATTTTATCCCTCATTTTAATCATACGTTGTTTCCAATTTTCTAAAGTTATTTCTATTACTAATAAAACAATACAATCTTACGTACCTTTACAGAATCCCTTTTTCAGTTAGATTTTCACCCATTATCTCTAAATAGGTCCTGTTTCTCTATATCTTGTTCCGGTCCTTTGTAACTTCTTTTCCTTTCCTTCTTCCCTCTCTTCTCTCTCCCCTTTTTACCCCCTTGTCTCTACCTCTATTTCTCTCTTCTGTATTCCCCTTTTCTGTTGCTTTCCAGTATTATACTTATTTTTTGAATTATTTTTCTTTTTTTTTGGTTGTTTTTTTAAGTCTTAAATTCTCCATTCTCTTTCCCCCCTTTCCTTTTTCTTCCCCACATAGAATTACTTGTTCATTAAAGATGGCTTCTTCTTTGTCCCAGTCTTCTTGTTTTGCAGTCTTTTCTTGTTGTTTCTCATAGTTCCAAATCTCCATTTCTAAGAATTGAAAAACGAAGCCAAAAAAAACCCTCCCTTCTTGTGCATCCTCTTTGTACTTTTTAAGTTCCATTTTCAATTCATCCAGAAGTGGTGCCATTGTATAAATTTTTAAACAACCACCCGATTGATTTTAGTCATTCAAATATAATAACCAAAAATCCAAAGATCATCAAATAATCCAAATACACGCAAGCTGTTTCTTTTAAGATAAGTCCACTTGTCTTAAAGGCTCGTGCCTGGGGAATTCTGGGAGTTGAAGTCCACCCATCTTAAAGGATGCTGACTGGGAATTCTGGGAGTTGGTCCACCCATGTTAAAGCATGCCGGTTGGGGAATTCAGGGAGTTGACACCTACCCATCTTAAAGCATAACGTCTGGGGGATTCTGGGAATTGAAGTCCACCCATGTAACCCCACTTTAGCGGTCCGATCGGGCCTTTGAACCAACCCTGCCTGATCCCATTCACAAGAAGGGTTCAGAGAAGGACCTTCTTAAGCCTTCATGTCCCCCTCCCAATCGTGTCGATTTCCTAGCCCTGTGGCCTTCACCTCCCAGAATCCTCAGCAGTGGCTAGCTGGCTGGGGGATTCTGGGAACTTAAAGTGGCTAGGTACTTCCTGCCTGTGGATTTTTTTCGGCGGTTGGGTTAGCGGGAAACAGTTGCGATGAATGGGTCCCAATTCAGCTTTTCCAACCCCCAGCAAGTTTTTGATGCTGAGAAACACCTGTCATGTGCAAGACACAAAATTACACACACACACACCCTTGTCTTTCAGGTCAGCTAATGCTGCTTCCCCACCTGTGGCTGCCGGAGGAGAGGCCGGGGGTCCCCCCGCCCCCCCACCCAACCTCACCAGTAACCGGAGGCTCCAGCAAACCCAGGCTCAAGTGGATGAGGTGAGAAGTGGGGGATTCTGGGAGTTGGAAGTCCATGCTGGGGTGGGTGGGTGGAGGAACACTGGTCCAGAGGCCAAGAGCTTGAGGGCGGTGGAGGGAGCCTCTTATGCTCCCATTGAGTTTCTTTGTGGGCGTCTGGCAAGGAGCATTGGAAATTTTCCCTCTCTTCCTCTCTCCCTTCATCCCTCTTTCTTTCACCCTTCCTTCCTCCCTCCCTTCATCCACCTTTCTTCCATCCTTCCTTTCTTCCTCCCTCCCTCCCTCCTTTTTTTCATCTTCTTCCCTCTCTGTAGCCATCTCTCCCTTTCTCCTCCCTCCCTCCTTCCTTTCTTCCTCACAGCCTCCCTCCCTTCAAACCTTTCTTTCATCTATCTTCCTCCCTCCCTCCTTCCCTCTTTTTTTATCTTCCTTCCTCCCTCCTAGCCATCTCTCCCTTTCTCCTCCCTCCCTCCTTCCTTCCTTTGTCCCTCACAGCCTCCCTCCCTCCCTTCAAACCTTCTTTCTTTCATCTATCTTCCTCCCTCTCTTCCCAGGGGTGCAGAGAGAGCCCCATGCCCCCCCCCCCCAAATCAATAATAAATTGGATTCTTAATGTTTATGGAAAGCATGTGCCTCCTGATCATGGGGATTCTGCAAAGGTCATAACTATGAAAAACAGTTCTAAGTCCCTTTTTTCCCCCAATACTGTTGTAACTTTGAACTCTTGCAACTCAAGGACTACCTGTATTGCAATTGTTGGCAGAAGGAATTTCGGTTTAAATAAGGATGAGGCCCTCACGGGTCCTGGGTGATGGGTCTCAAACACACTTCCAAAGCTATAAAATATAACCAAAGCTGAAATTGAATCTGGTTTAATTTAAGTTAAGATTGGACACGAAAAGGCCCCCAAATCAAGCAACAGTAATATAATAACTCCATCAAGTCACCTCTCTGTTGGTTTTTATTGATGTGAAATAAAGGCATATTCCTCCTTTTGCAAGAAACTATTGGTTCAAAAATGTTCTTGAGTTCAATCTCCTGACACCAGGGGTGACTTTAGCGGGGTCATAGGGGTTTGGGGGGGGCTCTGTGAGGGCTATGGGATACCTAATCCTCCTTCGGGCTTTTAGTCAGTTGTACATTCCTGAATTCTTCGCTTAGCTGGCTACAGGTGAGGTTAGGGGAGGTGGACTTTCACCCAAGGTAAGTCTTTCTTAGCATCCTTCAGATTGATGGAGGTGACCATCACATGTCAATCTTTGGTGGGGTCCTAGGTGCCCTCTGAACTTGGAGTTTCCTTGTGGACATTTCATGACCTGACTAGGGTACATCATCAGTGCTAGAAAGGAGTGAAGTTTGCAGAAAGAAGGAGAAGGAAGAAACGGACTGTGGGGTCCTTGGTATTCAACGAGCTTGGTGGTTTCCTTGCAGACATTTCATGACCCAACTAGGGAACATCATCAGATTTAGAACGGAGTGGAGTTCACAAAAAGGAGGAGGAGGAGGACTGTGGGGTACTTTGTGTATTCTTGGAGCTTGGTGGTTTCCTTGGAGACCTTTCCTTCCGGGTGTTAAAACTCTGCACTTCTATTGGCTTCCAGATCTCAGTGGTTCTCGCGGCCTCCTGCTACATTCTCACCTTCTCCATGGTGTCTCTTTCCCTCCAGGTCGTGGATATCATGCGAGTGAATGTGGACAAGGTCCTAGAGAGAGATCAGAAACTTTCGGAGCTGGATGACCGCGCTGATGCCCTTCAAGCCGGAGCGTCTCAATTCGAAACCAGTGCCGCCAAGCTAAAGCGCAAATACTGGTGGAAGAACTTAAAGGTAGGATGAAGGACTACTTCCTCCTCCTCCTCCTCTCCCACAAATCCGGTTGCCTCCTTCCCTTTCTCCACAGGATCCAAATCCGGTTCTCCCACCATAGACTCTCCTCGTAGAACCGGAAGTCCGGTTCCCCACACCATAGAGTCTCCTCCTAACGATGGAAGTCAGCTTCTCCCACCATAGAATCTCCTCCTAGCGCTGGAAGTCCGGTTCTCCCACCATAGAGTCTCAACCTAGCATTGGAAGTCCGGTTCCCCCCCTTCATAGAGTCTCCTCCTCGTGCTGCAATCCGGTTCTTCCCCCATTGAATCTCCACTTAGCGCTGGAAGTCCAGTTCCCCCCACCATAAAATCTCTTAGCGCTGGAACCCCAGTTTCCCCCACCAAAGACTCTCCTCCTAGTGCTGGAAGTCCATTTCTGCCACCATAGAGTCTCCTCCCAGCGCTGGAAATCCGGTTCTCCCACCATAGAGTCTCCTCCTAGAAAGGGAAGTCCGGTTCTTCCACCATAGAGTCTCCTCCTAGCACTGGGATTGCGGTTCCCCCCACCATAAAGTCTCCTCCTAGCTCTAGAAGTCCAGTTCCCCCCACCACAGAGTCTCCTCCTAGCGCTGGAAGTCTGGTTCTCCCCACCATAGAGTCTCCTCCTATCTCTGGAAGTCGGGTTCTCCCACCATAGGGTCTCCTCCTAATGCTGGAAGTCTGGTTCTCCCACCATAGAGTCTCAGGTAACAACAAGTAACCAAAAGGAATTAAAGACTGCTCTGGCGCACCTCGCAGCCAGAGCTGTATTTATACACCAGTTAACAACTTAATGAGTTTATCCACCATCTGGTGAGCACTACTGCATCACATCCGATCACCATGTAATACCCTATACACCGTGCTTTTATCCACTAATTATCCACCCCTATTTACCATATTTGTACAAATATCATATTCCCTCATTGTATTTACGCCTATGAAGTGACCCTCCACCCCTCTTGAGATCATTAGTTCAACAGGCAGCATCTTAATCACTTTGTCTACCACTGCCCACAGGCTGTAACAGCTCAGCGTGTGATGTCAGCAAGGCTCGTTATCTCTGTTGAACAGTTGAAACCCCAGGTTGGGTGATTAACAGCACTTCCCCCCTCGATAGCATAGTCTGACATGGCACAACGCATGGTGTCACGGCTCCAGCATGCCCTGGAGACTTGACATCTGGTTCACCCACTATAGAGTCTCCTCTTAGTGCTGAAAGTCTGGTTCTCCCCACCATAGAGCCTCCAGTAGCGCTGGAAGTCCAGTTCCCCACACCACAGAGTCTCCTACTAGGGCTCCAAGTCCGGTTCCCTCCACCACAAAGTATCCTTTTAGTGCTGGAAGTCGGGTTCTCCCACCACAGTATTTTCCTAGCACTGGAAGTTCAGTTTTTCCCACCATAGAGTCTCCTCCTTGTGCTGGGAATCCAGTTCTCCCACCATAGAGTCCCCTCAAATCTCTGGAAGTCTGTTTCTTTCACCAGAGTCTCCTCCGAGTGGTAGAAGTCCGGTTCTCCCACCGTAGAGTCTCCTAGTGCTTGAAGTCTGGTTATCCTACCATAGAGTCTCCTCCTATCTCTGGAAGTCTGGTTCTCCCACCACAGAGTCTCCTAGCACTGGAAGTCTGGTACCCCCCACCATAGGGTCTCCTCCTAACGCTGGAAGTCTAGTTCTCCCACCATAGGGTTTACTCCTAGCGCTAGAAGTCTGGTTCCCCCCAACATAGAATCTCCCCCAGCACTAAAGGTCAGGATCTCTCACCACAGAGTCTCCTGCTGGTGCTGAAAGTCTGGTTCTCCCACCACAGTCTTTTCCTAGTGCTGGAAGTCCGGTTCTCCCACCATAGAGTCTCAACCTAGCGCTGTAAGTCCAGTTTCCTCCCCTTCCTAGAGTTTCCTCCTCATGCTGCAATCCAGTTCTTCCACCATTGAATCTCCTATTAGCACTGGAAGTCCAGTTCCCCCCACCATAAAATCTCCTCCTAGCACTGGAACCCCAGTTTCCCCCACCAAAGACTCTCCTACTAGCGCTAGAAGTCCATTTCCCCCACCATAGAGTCTCCTAGCACTGGAAATACTGTTCTCCCACCATACAGTCTCCTCCTAGAACGGGAAGTCCGGTTCCCCCCACCATAGAGTCTCCTCCTACCACTGCAATGCCGGTTCTTCCCACCATAGGGTTTCCTCCTATCTCTGGAAGTCAAATTCTCCCTCCACAGAATCTCCTCCTAGCACTGGAAGTCCCGTTCCCCCCACCAGAGAATCTCCTCATAGCACTCAAAGTCCGGTTCCCCCCACCATAGAGTCTCCTCCTATCTCTGGAAGTCCGGTTCTCCTGCCACGGAGTCTTCTCCTAGTGCTGGAAGTCCGGTTCTCCCACCAGAGTCTCCTCCTGGCACTGGAAGTCTGGTTATCCCACCATAGAGTCTCCTCCTAGCGCTGCAATCCCATTCTCCCACCATAGAGTCTCCTCCTACTGCTGGAAGTCCGGTTCTCCCACCATAGAGTCTCCTACTTGTGCTGGAAGTCCCGTTCCCCTTACCATAGAGTCTCCTCCTACTGCTGAATGTCCGGCTTTCTAGCCATAGGGTCTCCTAGCACTTGAAGTCCGGTTTCCATCACCATAGAGTGTCCACCTAGCGCTGGAAGTCCAGTTCTCCCACCATAGAGTCTCCTCCTAGTGCTCCAATCCCGTTCTCCCATCATAGAGTCTCCTCCTAGCTCTGGAAGTCCGGTTCTCTCACCAGAGTCTCCTCCCAGCGGTAGAAGTCCGATTCTCTTACCATAGAGTCCCCTCAAATCTCTGGAAGTCCGTTTCTTTCACCAGAGTCTCCTCCGAGTGGTAGAAGTCCGGTTCTCCCACCGTAGAGTCTCCTAGTGCTGGAAGTCCAGTTCTCCCACCAGAGTCTCCTCCTAACAGTTGAAGTCCGGTTCTCCCACCATAGCGTCTCCTACTAGCGCTGGAAGTCCAGTTCCCCTCACCATAGAGTCTCCTGCTACTGGAAGTCTGGTTCTCCCACCATAGAGTCTCCTACTAGTGCTGGAAGTCCCGTTCCCCTTACCATAGAGTCTCCTCCTACCGCTGGATGTCTGGCTTTCCCACCATAGGGTCTCCTCCTAGTACTAGAAGTCCGGTTCCCATCACCATAGAGTCTCCACCTTGTGCTGGAAGTCCGGTTCTCCCACCACAGAGTCTCCTCTTAGCACTGGAAGTCCAGTTCCCCCCACCATAGAGTCTCTTACTAGTGCTGGAAGTCCAGTTCTCCCACCATAGAGTCTCCTCCTAGCACTGGAAATCTGGTTCCCAGGGGTAGGATTCAAGTTTTTTAACAACCGGTTCTGTGGGCATGGCTTAGTTGGTGGGTGTGGCTTCGTGGTCACGTGACTGGGTGGGCTTGACCAACTCAACATCACTCAGTTCAAGGGGTTCTCCTCACCTGGCCTTTCATGACTGGGGATGCTGCAACGGTCATAAGTGTGAAAAAATGTCATAAGTCACTTTTTTCAGTGCCATTGTAACTTTTTTAAAAAATTGAAAGTTAAATTTTAAAAAGATTTGAACGTGGTGATCTTTTGACATATATCCGCAATCTTTACATTGTTATAATATCAGAATATCATCAAACAATATAACATTTGTATGTGTGTGTATATGTATATATTTATATTTGTTTGGATCTTTGGTTGTTCGGGTTTTCTCCCGCGTAAGATTCGAAGTATCTAGGCAACGTTTCGATGAAGTCTCATTCATCATCTTCAGGCTTCTGTCTCCGGCTCTGTGCTTTTCAGAGTAATGTGAGATTGCAGCTGCTTCCTCCTTTTAACTGCCAGTGGGGGTGGGACTTGATTGGGTGGGGGCTTGGCTGTGTTCTGATTGGGTGGGGGGGTGTTCTCATTGGTAGGGGGTTTGGTTGTGTTCTGATTGGTTGGGGGGTTAGCCGTGTTCTGATTGGTTGGAGGCGTGTTCTGTTCAGGTGGGGGCTTGGTTGTGTTCCGGTTAGTCTTAGTTGCTGGGGGATTTGAGCTGGTGAGTTGTGATCTTGCTGTTTGGCTTCTAGTTCGTGGTCCTGCTGCATCTTCATAGTGGGTGTCGGTTTGCTTCATGTATGGCTCGGAGGGGTTTGAAGTGGGTAGTGATGCAGCTGTAGTGCAGCTTCTGGTCCATGGTCGTGTCTCATCTTCTGAGTGGGTGAGAGTCTGTTTTCTACATGGAAGTGTGGTGGTGGCATCTTGTGTGGCTCTCGTGGGTGTGGGTCTGGTGTCCTTCTTCATGTTAGGTACTCGTCTGTTCATGAGGGCGGGTTTCCAAATGGCTGGAAGGCGGGAGGTGTCATCTCGTTTGTTCATGCTGTGTGGGCGTTTTTCTATCTCTATGGCTTCTCTGATTATTCTGCTGTTGAAGTGTTCGGTTTTGGCGATAGTTCTGGTATTTTTAAAATCAATTTCATGTCCTGTGGCTTTGAGGTGTTGGACCAGGGAAGAGGTCGTTTCTTCTTTTTTGATTGAGTTCTTATGTTCTTCAATGCGTGCATTTATTCTTCTGTTAGTTTGTCCAATGTATGTGGTAGGGCAGGCAGTGCAGGGGATTTCGTATACTCCTTGGTTTTCTAATTCGATTTTGTCTTTGGGGTTTCTTAGGATGGTGGATATTTTTCTGTTTGTGCAGAATGCTGTTTTGATGTTGTGTTTTTGGAGGATCTTGCTGATTTTGTCTGTAGTGCCTTTTATATATGGGAGGAGGGCTTTGCCGTTTTCTTGTTCTCTGTCTTGGATTTTGGTTGGGGTTTCTTTTTGGATTAGGTGGGTAATCTTCTTTCTTTGGAATCCATTGGCTGTAAGTACGTTGGTGAGAGTGTGTAGTTCGGTTTTTTGGTGTTGTTCATCGGCTAAGCATTTTGTTCTGGAGATGAGTGTCTTGGCTACGGAATTGATCTGTGCTGGGTGGTGGTGTGAGAGTGCATGTAGATAGCGGTTAGTATGTGTTTTCTTCTGGTAGATGGTGTGTCCTAGGGAGCCATTGGATCTTTTGTATACCAAGACATCTAGGAAGGGAAGTTGGTTGTTGGCTTCTGTTTCCATGGTGAATTGTATTTTGGGGTGTAGGCTGTTGAGGTGTGTGAGGAAGTTGTTCAGTTTTTCTTTCCCATGTGGCCAGATTATGAAGGTGTCATCTACGTATCTGAGCCAGAGTTTGGGTTTGTGGTCGTATTTTTCTAGAGCTTGTGTTTCAAAGTGTTCCATGTAGAGGTTAGCGATGACAGGTGAGAGGGGTGATCCCATGGGTGCTCCTTCTATTTGTTTGTATTTTTGTCCATTGTAGGTGAAGTATGTATTGGATAGGCAGTGGTTGGTTAGATCTAGGATGTGCTTGGGGGGGTTGTATTTGTTTTGGATGGCTGTCAAGGCTTCTTTTATTGGCACTTGGGTGAAGAGGGATATGACATCGAAGCTTACTAGTAGGTCGCTAGGTTGTAAGTTTTGTTTCTTTATGATCTCGATGAACTGGAATGAGTTTCTTACGTGTGAGTTGATGGATTCTGCATAAGGTTGTAGTTGTTTGGCGAGAAATT
The DNA here is from genome assembly GCF_900518735.1 of Pseudonaja textilis. Next base: position 32,256 of record NW_020769717.1, on the reverse strand, counting down.
TGGCTAGGTTTTGTAGAGGTGAGCCTATGGAGCTGACTATTGGTCTGAGTGGGGTTCCTTCTTTGTGTATTTTGGGGAGACCATAAAGCTTGGGGCATCTGGATGATTTTTCTCTGGGTATGATTCCTTGCTGGATTTCTTCACTGATGGGGGAGGCTTTTATTTTGGATTTGGTAGTTTTTTCTAGGTAGGTGGTGGGGTCTGTCTTTAGGGGTTTGTATGTGGGGTCTTGGAGTAGGTTGGTTAGCTTGGTTTGGTAGTCAGATGTGTTCATAACCACTGTCGCGTTGCCCTTGTCTGCTGGTAGGATTATTATGCTGGTGTCTTCTTTCAGGTTAAGTAGTGCAGTTTGTTCTTCTTTGGATAAGTTGCTTTTGGGTGGTTTGCTAGTGCAGAGGATGTTGGTGATTTCGAGTCTGATTTTGTTAGCATCATCAGGGTTGGTTTTGGTCAGGCTGGTTTCAACTCCGCATATGATGGTTTCTGTGGGGATGTGTTTGGGAGCGACAGCAAAGTTGAATCCTTTTGAAAGGACCTTGGTTTCAGCTTCAGTGAGGATCTTGTCTGAGATGTTGTGCAATGTTTGTTTCATGTGTGGCTGTGGGGGAGGGGGAGTTGGTTTCTGGCATTGTTGTAGTTTCCTGAGTTTGTTGGTGTGTGTGTCTGTCTTCAGGGTGGTCTGTGTTTCGGCTCTCCAGACAGCGAGTTGTTTGGATTTGTCCCAAAGTAGAGGGTGAATCTTGTTGCTGAGTCTGAGGTGGAGTGTGAGGAGATCTTTGTTGATTTGGTCTAGGAGAAACCTTTTCCTGTGAAGTTCATTTCTAATTAGGGCCAGTTCTGTTCTTTTGTTTATGTTTATATTTTCTTAAGTTTTCGCTGGTACTTACATGTATGGTATTCAGCTTTGTTCAGGTATTTTCCCACATCATTGTAGTTGTGCTTTTAAAGTTGTAGCAACGTTTCGGCAGAATCTCATCTGCCATCATCAGGCTTCTGTATTGTGTCCGTCTGTGAGTCAGGCCCCCACAGAAACAAACTGGCCCCCACCCCCCAAACTGAAATAACTGTGGGGGTCTGACTCACAGACGGACACAATACAGAAGCCTGATGATGGCAGATGAGATTCTGCCGAAACGTTGCTACAACTTTAAAAGCACAACTACAATGACATGGGAAAATACCCGAACAAAGCTGAATACCATATATATATGTAGATGTAAATGTAGATGTAGATGTAGATGTAGATGTAGATGTATATACACATCCATATACATTTATACTTTGTAAACCTTTATATTCATTTCTATCTTAGAAATTTTATTGTAGCATAAACTCTTTGATTTCTATTTTGCATTTTTTTGACTTCCTTTCGTATCCCTCCAATTATAATTTTTTTCCATATTTCATAGAATTCTGAAGTGTCTCTTTCCTTCAGTTCTAACGTTAAGCTAGCTAGCTCAGCACAATGTAGAATTTTTTTTATTTTTTCATCATTAGGTATTTCTTTTAATTTCCATGTTTGGGCAATGGATAATCTTGCAGCTGTAATAATATGTATAATTAGATACAGATCTGCTTTTTTAGATTCTCATTTGTTATTCCTAATAAGAACATTTCTGATGTATAATTTATTTTTAAATTTAACATTTCCTCTATCCATTGCCAAATTTTTGCCAAAATTCTTGCATTTTTTGTACCCTTACCACATATGGTAGTCAGTGCCTCATTCTTTCAGGCATTTCCAGCATGTCAGAGATTGGAAACCATTCATTTAAGCTAATCTGGTGGGCGGGAGGTGCCATCTGTAGAACATCTTAAACAGATTCTCTTTATAAGATGTGGCTAGAGTGATCTTTTTATTCCTGTCCCAGATTTGCTGCCATTGATCCAGATTTATGTTGTAGCCAAAATTTCTGGCCCATGTGCCATTGTAACTTTGAATGGTCACTAAATGAACTGTTGTAAGTCAAGGATTACCTGTACAAAAAATACAAAAAGCTTCTTTGCTTGCAAAAAGCTGCCCTAAATACCAATCATTAGACTAAAAATACCTACAAGCCAGAGTTACAAATCAGGTAGGGTTCCAGAGCACCTTGAGGAATTAAAATAGTTAAAATGCAGTGATAACTATCAGTAGCCAACTCTGGCTCATAAAGTGAAACCCTTTAGCAGAGATGTCATTTAAGCTCTTCAGAAAGACCACACCCAGGAAAGCAATCCTTAGATCCATGTGCACCACTTAAAGATACTAGCTGGTCTTACTCACTTGGAAGTACACCCCAAAAGGACAGTGCCAGATACTACTAAAGCAATGAAGGAAGACCCCTCCTCCCCAGATAGAAAAAAAAAACCATGAGGCAGGAAAAAATTCAAACACAATACAAATAAATAAATCACAACAGTAGCTGTTGCTTGTTGAAGCTGAATAGGGAAAATTATCCCATCAATAAACACAGAATTAAATGTCACCAAAAACCAGTTTAAGACCAAAACTCAGAAAGGGTATGTAAACTCACATTTGAACGTCAATCTTTCTAGCTAGCCAAGAAGCCTTGCTGAATGGCACTCATCTTGGTTCCCGGTCATTAAAAGCTTCTTTCTGACAGCTCTGCTTCATTGTTCAATTATTTCTTCAAAGTACTGATTGTCCAGGGAAGTATTTCCTCCCAACAGCAGTGTAAAAATCTTAAAACAACCCTTCCCCTTTAAGAAAGTTAAGCCCCAGAAGCTCCAGAAACAAGAAGTCTAGGCATACTGGCAAGAATGCAATAAGGGTGGAAAAAAAACGAAAGGAGATTGCTTCTAACTACCGGTTCTGCTAACTGCTTAGAAAGTTAACAAGGGGCTGTATAGAACCAGTCAGAACTGGTAGAATCCCACCCCTGCAGGTTCCCCCCACCATAAAGTCTCCTCCTAGCTCTAGAAGTCCAGTTCCCCCCACCACAGAGTCTCCTCCTAGCGCTGGAAGTCTGGTTCTCCCCACCATAGAGTCTCCTCCTCGCGCTGGAATCTGGTTCTCCCACCATAGGGTCTCCTCCTACCACTGGAAGTCCAGTTCTCCCACCACAGAGTCTCCTCCCAGCCCTGGAAGTCTGGTTCTCCCACCATAGGGTCTCCTCCTAGCGCAGCATCTTTTTACCAACCGGCAACAGGGAGCTGCAGCAGAATGATAAGAGTCACATGCGTCTCCAGAGCTGCAGGTTGCCGACTCCTGCTCTAGGGAATAACAGAATAACAGCTGGAAGTAGTGGTGGGATTCAAAATTTTCTACTACCAGTTCTGTGGGCGTGGCTTGGTGGGCGTAGCAGGGGAAGGATACTGCAAAATCCCCATTCCCTCCCCACCCCACTAATCTGCTTTTCAGCTCCATTCTCCTGTGCAGGGCAACCAAAGAAGACCCAGCCAATCAGCTGGGACTTGGGAGGCGGAGAATAGATGGGGGCAGGGCCAGTCAGAGGTGGTATTCGACAGTTCTCCGAACTACTCAAAATTTCTGCTACTGGTTCTGCAGAACTGGTTCAGAACCTGCTGAATACCACCTCTGGCTGGAAGGGACCTTCTAGGTCTTCTAGTCCAACCCCCTGCTCATGCAGGAGACCCTAGACCATTTCAGACAATTGGCTGTGCAGTCTCTTTAAAATTTCCAGTGATGGAGCACCCACAACTTCTAGTTGCAAGCAGTCCCACTGGTCAATTGTTCTCCCCATCAGGTTTCTCGCGGTGGTGGATCAGACAAAAAAAAATCCTCACTAGATTCTTTTAAAATTCTGTAAAAAAAATATCTTGAGGCATTCGGAGATAACATGTTACAGAGAAGGTTTGGGCGGGGAAGAGATCCCAGGATCTGGTTGGAGCCAAAAAAACGGGGAGATGCTGGTCCTTGGCAGGAATGCTGACCTCCGTCTGATCTCTGCGATTATCTGGATCTCTTTGCATCCAGAGAGGATCTGGATCTCTTAGCAACGAGATCTCTTGGTTGCTAAGGTGATCCATCGGGCCTCTTGGAGATCATCTGCCTGTTGGGAGGAGGGTGAACTTGGTGAAGCTCCCTCTTGAAAGCAGGCCCAGCCACAGGGTCCTTGTAGTCTTCTGGATGTATGTAATGCCAGCCATTTGACTTCTGTAGCAATAGTTCTCCATTGGAGCAACTTGAAGGTGGGTGGACTTCAACTCCCAGAATTCCCCTGCCAGCCTATCAGTTTCCTATTTAGTTGTCTTGCTATCCAGCCCACCTTTAACTTGTTTATTAATTTAATCTCCCCCACACACACACTTTTGCTGAAGTCAAGATATATTACATCTACCGCATTCCCACCATCTATTAAGAAAGTTGCTCAGTCAAAACAATGTCATGGGTTTTTTTTGTCCTATCCATGCCAACTTCCCCTTGCTGGCTGGGGAATTCTGGGAGTTGAATCAAACACTCCTTTAGGATCTAAAAGGAGCCACAGATCACAGAGGATTCTGGAAAGGTTTCGCTTTAGACGGGAAACTGTTCTGCGGCATCGGATGGGCAAATCCAGAAGATGCCCTGTTGGAGACAAGGCCCATTTTTTTTAGACCATTCACATGTGCTTCCTTTCCTTCTTTTCCCATGACAGATGATGATAATTCTGGGGGTGATATGCGCCATTATCTTGATCATCATCATTGGTGAGTGACCATTGCAAAGAACGGGGACGATGGGATGTAAAGTGGGACGGGAAAGTGCCTTCAGTGGCTTTAGAGTGGGGGGGGTGGTCAAACTTGATTTCAAGGAGGGCTGCATCAGGATTGTGTTTGACCTCAGGAAAGGGGCATGGCCAGGGGTGGGATTCAAATTTTTAACCAGTTCTGTAGGCATGGCTTAGGTGGTGGGCGTGGCTTGGTGGTCATGTTATTGGTTGGGTGTGGCCAACTCAATATCACTCACATTGAGGCATGCATCTCCTCCCCTGGTCTCTCATGATTGTGGGGATGCTGCAACAGTTGTAAGTGTGAAAAATGGTCATAAGTCACTTTTTTCAGTGCCATTGTAACTTTGAATGGTCACTCCACACAAGCAAAGTACCAGCAAAGGAGGGGGAAAAAACTCCAGAGAAGTTCCTGAGACAGGAAGTCTAGTCCTGCCAAGAATGTAATAAGGGTTAATGGAGAGGCAGTTTCTATAAGCAACACCAGAATGTTTCCTTCCTGCCTTCCTTACAGGATTAGGCCAGTAATTTCTTCTAACAACCGGTTCTCCAAACTGCTTAGAATGTTAACAACCAGTTCTAGCGAATAGGTGCAAACTGATAGAATCCCACCCCTGGGCGTGGCCATGGGGGGCGGGACTCGGGACACCTGTGGTGGCCAAGTGCTAAGACAGGGGTTCCCTGAGACCCTCCCTCCCTCTCATTATAACCTTCCTTCTTTCCTCAATCCCTTCCTTCCTTCCTTCCTCAATCCCTTCCTTGCTTCTTCCTCCATCCCTCTCTTCCTCAATCTGTTCCTCCTCAATCCCTTTCTTCCTCAATCCCTCCTTCCTCCAGCCCTCCCTTCCTCAATCCCTCCCTCCCTCCTCAAACCGTTTCTTCCTTCCTTCCTTCAATCCTTTCCTCCATTCCTCCTTCCTCAAACCCTTCTTCCTTCCTCCATCCCTCCTCAAACCCTTCTTCCTTCCTCAATCCCTCCCTATGAGGTGCCTATGAGGTGGCTCGATATGTAGCACGTTTTACAAGGCCAGTTGTGTAGCAAACAAAATACAGCTTTAGCACACTGGCTTAGCAGTTACACCGGGTTGTGTAAACTACTGGCACCATTAAAGGTAGGCCTCGACCTAACGACCGGTCGCTAAGCAAGACCATTCAGCATTACAAACCAGCCAACCCGCCCTAAAACAGGCATTTTTCAACCCAGATTTGAAGTTCTGACATTGCGAACTCTCTCTGTGGTCACGTGACCGAACTTGAGATGCCTGGCAATATGCCTGCATTGTCCCATTTTACGACGGTCTTGTGAAAAACAGCCCTTCCAGCCTTGTCAGTAAAAAACCATACCTACCGACCACCGCTAAAAAAAAAGAATTTGTCAACTCATAAAATATTTCTATGGTCTTTTTACAGTTGCCAACAGAAAGCCGGGGGGCGGGGGGGGCGGGGGTTGAAAGAGCGGTGTGGCAGCTTGGAAACTGAAAGTGCATTCCATACATAGTTTTTCGAAGATAGTAACTAGGTGACTGAAGTTTCTGCCTTGCAAAATTCTAACTGGAGAGCATGATTGATGACTCTTGGCTATGGATGTGTCCCATTGGAGAATATGAATTACGATACACCCAAGGGGTGGGAAGAAAACCAGGGTCAAGGGTGACAGTGAATTATGTGTCTCAGAGTCAGCTGCACCCAGGCAGTGCCGGACATGTTAACTCCCAATAAATCCTTTTGAAGTTTTTGAAGTTTGGCTCGAGACTCATGATTTAATTGAGGTAACTGCCTGGAATCCTGACAAAATTTGCAAAACCAAACCAGTCATAGGAATGACTGTAACGGGCATTCTCCATTATGTCGTTCATATAACGAGGACTCCCTATAACAGTGGTGGGTGACCTTTTTGGGCTTCTGTGCCAAAAATTGTGTGCATGCTCGCATGCCAACACCTAGAAGGCAATGTGCATGGTCCCCCCACGCCCCCTGCACATGCACATGTGATCCCCCCCACTCCACCCCCTTACCTGCACTGTGCCTCACAGCTGATTTTCGGGCCTTTTTCAGCCTCCCAGAGGCTTAAGGGAAGCCTTTGCAGGCCGAAAAATGGGCCGAAATACAGGAAGTGATGAAATGGGAATATTTTTCGGCCTGCAAAGGCTGCAGAGGCTTCCCTTAAGCCTCTGCGAGGCCGAAAAAGGCCCGAAAATCAGCTTTAAGGCGTGCTCATGCGCGCCTTAAAGGTAAGTTTGCCTGGGGCTTGCATGCCCGCACAAATGGCTCTGCGTGCCACCTGTGGCACGCATGCCATAGGTTCACCATCATGGCCCTATAAAATATTCTTTTTTTTCTCTTTCTTTGCAGTTTATTTCAGTACTTAGTGGAAATTCTCCAGGACGTTTCCCCAACCAGGAGCAGTGGCCGGGAGATGCGCACCGAGCCGAGTCTTCCAGCACCAGTTACAACACCCTCAAGACCCCCCCTTACCCCCCCTCCCTCCCCCCCCTCCCCCCCTTCCCCAGGTGTGTGAGTGTGGCGTTGCATGTGGGTGTCTTGTAAATAGCACAATTTGTTATTTATACATATACATATATATACATATGGTATTCATCTTTGTTCGGGTATTTTCCCACATCATTATAGTTGTGCTTTTAAAGTTGTAGCAACGTTTTGGCAGAATCTCATCTGCCATCATCAGGCTTGTGCATTGTGTTCATCTGAGTCAGGCTTTCACAGCCGTTTCTGTTTTAAATTTGGTGCTAGCCTCGTGCTTTGTTAGAATGGTTTTTTTCTTTATCCTGATTGGTTGGGAGTCTTGGTCTGTGTTTATTGGTCTTGGAGTTTGCGGTGTTCTGCTTGATTGGTGTTTCTAATATCTTCTGTCTGTTTTGTAGAATAAGAATAAGTACCCGCCTTGATGAACACAAAAATGCAGTAAAAAAGTTGGAACACACTTCCTCACTAGTCCAACACATGAAAGCCACAGGTCATAGCATCAACTTCAATGGCACCAAAACCCTAGCCACTATAGAAAACCCCAGCTACAGAATTATCAGAGAAGCCATAGAGATTGAAAAAAGACCTGAAAGCATGAATAGAAGAGATGACTCCACCAGACTGTCAATTATCTGGAAGCCTGCACTCACAAACAAAAAAAATCTCCACACCACTAGCCAGGCAAACACCTGGGCACAAACAGATCCCCTCTGATACCTCCAGCTCAAACACACCCCAACCAGGCACCCAGATGAAACCTAGCTTCCTAATAAATAATAGCCGTCCATTTACTGAAAGCCAAGCCTCACTAAAAGCCTCCAATAGAGGAAACATAATGTTGCCAGCCAATCAAGACAAAAAAATGCTACAAAACAGACAGAAGATATTAGAAAAACCAATCAAGCAGAACACACCAAACTCCAAGACCAATAAACACAGACCAAGACTCCCAACCAATCAGGATGAAGAAAAAACCATTCTAACACAGCAGTAGGCAAGCACCAAATTTAAAACAGAAATGGCTGTGAAAGCTTGACTCACAGACGAACACAATACAGAAGCCTGATGATGGCAGATGAGATTCTGCCGAAACGTCGCTACAACTTTAAAATCAACAATAATGACGTGGGAAAATACCCGAACAGAGCTGAATACCATATATATGTATGTGTTATGTCTCCTCTTGGAAATTCAAACGAACAAACAGAAAGCAGCCGTTTCACAATCAAATCAAACTGAAGGAAATAACAAGATAACGGCTGGCAGAAACTGTTAGGACTCCCCTTCGAAATTCAAACAGAAAGCTCTTTGTAGTAACGTCCTCATTCAAAATAGTCATTTTGTTCCTGGTGAAAGGCACCAGCTCAGCTGTGTCCTTTTATACCCATTAAGGCAACGTGCTAATTAACTGGCTTGCCCTTCAGATTAACTTTTCCTGGTTCTGACGTCAATCCATGATCTAACAGTCATCAGAGTCAAAACTCCCAACAGGACCGATCCTTCCAATCACAACATGTATGTATGTGTGGAAGTATGTATGTATGTATGTACGTACGTACATACATACATATATATGTTATGTGTGTGTGTGTAATATATATTCGGTGGGCTCCCGAACCCCCCCATTTCCCGCCCCCCTGCAAGCAATTCCTAGTTGACACACTGAGCATGCCCGATCTTTGAATTGTATCTCCCGCTCCTTTCTCTTCCCCCAGATAGCTAGAATCTGAAGATTCCCGGCTCGCTCATCGGAGAGATCCGGGAGAAGTTATCCCTCTTCAGAGTCGCTTCCCCGTTTAGTCTTCTTGGCCATGCTGCTAGTCCTCAGTGTCTTTGGCCACCCTCTCCTCCCACCCTGGTGATCTCCCTCTATAAACTTTTTTTATTTATTAATTTATTCGACTCATACTGCCATTTTTCTCCCTTAAGTGTCTCCGGGCAGCTCGCCTGGCGTTGGGGAGTCAAAGCATTCCTTTCCAACGGTTGGTCCTGCTTGTGAATCCTCCCGCCAGCCGTGGCGTTCTTCCTCCTTCACTCCCTTCCTCCTCCAAACCACAGCGACTATACTGCCATTACTTCCCGTGTGTAGAAACCACTGTTGTTTTTGGAGTTGTGAACAACAGCCACAACAAAACACGGTTGCAATTTTGTGACATTCCACTCTCGATTCTTTTCTAAAAGGGGAGAAGAAGGACCTAAGATTTTCTCCCCTCTTAGGACCTGGGCGTCTTTTTCTTGCGATCACTGCCTACCTACACCCTGTTTTAAGGAGTTTGTGTGTGTGTCCTTGTGGGTGCATGCTGTGGGTGTGTATGTGTGACTACGATAAAGAGGAGGAGCGGGGGCTCTGGCTTGTCTCCTTGCAGAAGACACAACAGGCTGGGGTGTTTTTTGCTGAACTTTACAAAAACCAGTGGATCAGACAATGTAAGCTTGGGTGAGGGGGCTTGGTTCCCGGGGGGTGTCTAGGATTGACCCTTCCTGACCTGATCCTGTGAACGAAATGAGGGCTGTCCTGTGTTCTAATCCTGTGGTGAAGTTATAATTTATTGTTAGAATTAATTAATTTATTTTATTTTTTGTTGAGGCTTTGTTTCCTCAACGTAGCCGGTTAACCGAGGGGTATGAAGGTGGTTTAAACTTTGCAGGGGTCTCCAACCTTGGCCACTTGAAGACATGTAAACTTCAACTTCCAGAATTCCCCAGCCAGCCGTGTAGGGTAACTTTCTTAATAGATGGTGGGTATGCAGTAAGCATAATAGAACTTGACTTTGGCAAAGGGGGGTGGGGAGAAGTGGCTGGGGAATTCTGGGAGTGGAAGTCCTTGCTAAGGTTGAAGCGCCCGGTTTAAAGCATGAAATGGAAACAGCTGGATATGAATGGATGTGGATAGAGACACCCTCTCCCCCCTTCCTCTTTGTGCAACCTCTCCCCCTCCTTGTTGGCCCTGTCCTCCAAGCCTGCCCATTTTTCAGCTTTGCAAATGTTGTAGTTGTGATTAATTGTGACGAGTGACCACAAATCTCTTCCCCCTCTCCCCCTGTTTTCAGTACAAACTGCCATGTTTTGGGGCATGTTTATAATGTTGGCTACATGTGAGGGTTTTTTTTTAAAGTATTTTTTGGTACACCCCCCCATCCCTCTTTCTCTCTCCCCCCTCCCACCGGCCTTTCCTCTCCTCTTTCCCCTTCCTCTCCCCCCCAAGAGGAGGAAACAGCTGTATCCTATCTGTGTACAACAATTGCTCTCCCTGGGGAAAAAGGAAATCTTTTTTGGAAGAGGAAAAAGGAAGAGAAGAAAGATGGACATGTGCAAACTGTTGGGGGGGGGGTAACCAAAGCACGGATGGGGGTCTCGGCAGGAGAATCCTGTGGTCCAGAGGCCCTGCTTGGGGGGAGAGAAAATGAATGGGGGGGCATTGGAGGGGAAGGGATGATCTGGCTGGGAAAAGATCAGGAATGGGGCAGAAGTGAGAAGTTTGGGATAGTCTCCTACTTCTTAGTTTGGAGGGACGACGGAGCAAGGAGACTTCACTTCCATCCTCCTCTTCTCAAGCTGGCCGGGGGTGTGTGTTTCTTTGGGGGTTTTAATCTGGGGAGAAAAGAGGGGGGAATACCTTGTGAAATAGAGCCACGGGTAGAATGCGGGAGGGAGGGAGGAAGTCCCTTGATGCATCGTCTTCCATATATAGTCTAGGACGGGTGTCGGCAACCTGCAGCTCTGGAGCTACATGCGGCTCTTCGGGCCCTCAGCTTTGGCTCCCTGTTGGGTGGTCCTACCACTGGGTGGCCCCACCCCTTGCCCTCCCTTCTCAGTCACTCCTCGCCTGGCCTGAGAAGGTAAAACACAAAAAATGGGAGGGAGGGAGAGAAAACACCGGGAGCCAAAACCTGGGTAGGCGTGGCGGGGGGGTGTCATGTGACTGGGTGAGAGTGACATTGAGTTGGCCACCCCCACCCAGGTTTTGTGGCTCCTGGTGTTTTGTTTTCTGTGGGAAACCGGTCCAAATGGCTCTTTTGGGTGTTTTTAAGGTTGCAGACCCCCCTGGTCTAGGAGAAGAGCTGTCTATGGTAGGAGGACCCCGGAGCCTCTTCTCAAACCAGCTTTTATTCAAAGGTCAATTTGACAAACTTTTTGGGGGGGTGTGGAGGGGCTCTAATGATATTGGGGGAGTGAGGGAGGAAGGGAAGGTGGGTTGAGAGGAGGCAAGTTGCAGCTTGTGAGTCCCATCAGCAATTGTGCGTTGAAGAACTTGTGTGGGGGACCTTTCTTTGATAGGCTTGCAACCCTTTTGGGGTGTCCCTGTCATTTGTGCTGAAAAAGAAACTTTGGAGCTGCCTTTTAAAGAAACTATTTTAGTCCAAAACGGGGCTCCCGAGATCCTCAGATCATGTCGATAAAATCACTTTAAGACAATGTGGGAATTTCAACTCCCAGAATCCCCCCCCCCTGCCTGCGAGTTAAGGAATACATCCTGCAGAGCTCTCTGGGGGAATTCTGGGAGTTGAAGTTCTCACGTCATCTTTTTTTAAGTGGCCAAAGTTCAAAAAATATTGGAATAAAGAAAGGTGTAGGGTTTTTGGGGGGTGGGGGGGAAGAGAAGGAGCTGCCCCCTCTCCAGTTGGCCAACAGGTGTCACTGTGGACATGGTAACTTACCCAAAGAGAATTTAAAAAGAGGATAAAATAGATCCCAGCCCAAAGCTGAAGCAGACAGACATCATCGTTGGGAAGGAAGGAAGTTTTCCTTGAGTTAAAACTGCCCAGCCAGCCCTGATCCTCAGCAGGAAAAAAAAGGGAGGGTTAAGATCCAATCTGGGATACAAGCAGGGGTTTGATTATGCTGTGAAAAACAAACAAACAAACAAAAAACAGAATATTGATATTTGGAAGACAAAAAACTACAATAAATAAATGTCCTGTGGAGAATGCCCCAATGCTTCTCTTTTTTTTTCTTCTTTTTTTTTTTTTTGCCTCGCTGGAAGTGGGTTTCTTTACATGCAAAGGGGAGGGGAAGTGATTTTCTCCCTGAAAAGGGTAATATTTATTTGTCAAATGCTTCATGGAGATGGGAACGTGAGGGGTCGGTGAGGTGAGTGACCGATCAGGCTGAAAATGGATTTTGATTTTGGTCTTCTGGAAATAAATGATTTTTTAGGGGATATAGGTCATCCTTAATGCTTTTCCATTTTTATAATTGTCACAGAATAAAGTTCCTCCCTTCCTCTTTCTACTTCTCTTTTTCCTTTCTTCTTCCCTACCTTCCCTTTTTCCCTTTTCTTCCCCCTCTTTACCTCTTTCTCATTCCTTCCCTTCCTCTTCCCTTCTTCCTCTTTTTTCTTTCCTTTCTCCTTTATCCCTTCCTTTCTCCCTTTTCCCTTCTCCCTCTTTTTTTTCCCTCCCTCCCTCCTGTACCTTCTCTTTCCCCTTCCTTCTATCCCCTTTTTCCTCCCTCCCTCCCTCCTGCCCTCTACCTTTACCTCCCTTTCCTCCTTCCTCCTATGAAAAAAAATCCAATCAATAAGATTCATTTAGAAGTGAAATGCATTGCATGCAACCATGCAGATAAAACAACTGTTTGCAAGAGAATGCTTTCAAATTTTGCCCTGGGGGCTCCTGGAGTTGCTCAGTTGATAATTGCAGATCTAATTCAGCAGTGAAGGTAGGTGATCATATTTGAACACAAGTGGGTTTTGGGGTTTTTGCCAAATAGAAACAATTACCAACTTTGGGGGCAATGGAGAGGCCTCTTGGTTTGAGAACGTTTCCTTTGGAAGGCCACGGAATGGCCGTGTTCAACTGGATTCATTGATGTGTCTAAATTGTGGTTTAAACATGGCTTGCTTGATAAACCACAATTCTCAAACTAGAACCTTTTCAAGGTGTGAATATTAAATCTGGAAAAGATTTGCTAAGACGGTTTAAGGTGTCCTGGATGTCCATGGATTCCATCCAGGTTAGATTTCAGGGCATCTCTGAACTTGAATGGGGGGGTGGGGGGGGAAATCACTTTATTTTCACTATTTTCTACTTTAGACCAGCTGGTCTTGTTCTTTGTTTAATACAATAGCAACCAATCACGCTTCGTTATATATTGTGACATTTTGATAACAGTATCCAAACATTTTGTTTCCTTTGTAACAATCTCTCTTTTGACACATTTAAATGCATTTTTCCCCCTGAGAAAAGCCTATGGTAGAACCAAGATTAAGAACCCTCAGTTGAAAAGGTGCCCAGAAAGTAGACTCAAGGATTACACATTGCACCTGTTTATCTGGGGGAGGAGGTCTTGCATCCAAGGGATGGATTTTGATGGACTCGAGAAGAGAGAATTGGCAAACAGATTTTACAAATTGCAAGGAGAGGACAGCATTGCAAAACTCAAAAAGCCAACCAACCAAATTTTGGTTTGCAAGAAAGTCAATTTTTAAATTTAAGAAAAAAACAGGTTTTTGACACCTACCTGCTGTGATTTTTGCAACCCCATTGTGTTCCGGACTAGCAAGAGTTATTCAATTTTTTATAAAAATAATTATAAATTTGTTCAAATTAGTTCAATTTTTTGCTCACGAGAGAGATTTGTGGTTTTCTTAGCAAATTTGGAAGTTGCTGCTATCGTTTCTGAGAATTTTCTGATCTTCTGCTGGTTATGATCTGTCACCCTTGAATATCTGCCAGGCAAGAATCCATCTTCCCCTTTCTGGAAATCACAAAATATTTCCTATTAAGAATCCCTTTCCTGGGTTTCTAATCTGATCTACAGGTGGACCTCAACATAAGACCCCAATCGAACCCCAAATTTCCATTGCTAAGTGACAGTCATTGAAGTGAGTTTTGCCCTATTTTATGACCCTTGCCACAGTTGTTAAGTTACACCACAGCAGTTAAGAACACGGTTGTTAAGCAAATCTGTCTTTCCCTATTGACTTTGCTTATCTGAAGGTCACAAAAGGGGATCACATGACCCCAGGATGTCATAAATACAAACCAGCTGCCAAGCAGCTAAATCTCAATCATGGGGATGCTACAACGGCCGTAAGCTTTCCCAAGTCCCTTTTCTGCAGCAACATTGTAACTCGGAATGGTCACTAAACGAACTGTTGTTAAGTCGAGGATTACCTGTGTTGAACTTCAGTTTTCATAGTTGCTAATGAAGAGAAAGAACCATCCAAGTAGCTGTCCTGATTTGGAAAAACCTGCCTTAAAAGTTAACAAATGAGGCTTGGTTCTTTGGTGGCTGGATTGACATAAAGCGGGACTGAATGAGGATAATTTGCAGCCTGATGGTGGGTTGTTTGTTAATTTTAATAACTTGGTTGGGTCAACCATGACCCACCATAAATAGCAAAGAATTCAGAGTCAAAGAGCAAATTCAATGCAAGAGTTCATTCATAAGCAGCACTGACTCACTCCAGAGGGTTCCAACTATTATGGGTTAGGGGGGCATGCTGGAATTTTGAGTGCCACATGGACCCTGTAGTAGTACCCCTCACAAGGGTGCAGCACCCTTTCACTTTTGGGGGGGCTCTGGCAAAGGTGCAACCTCTTTATTGCTCGCCAAAGCAAGCTCAAAATAGTTTGCAGCATGTCCGCTGCAAATTTTAATATTTTTTATATATATATTCCTCTCTCTTCCCTGGGTGCATTTATGGAGAAAAGAAAGAAACTCTTTTATTTCTTGCTTTCTGAGAGGCTAAAAAAAAAAAAACCAGCCGACAGATGTCACAGAGGCAGGAAGCAAAAGAGGCTGTTTTTCCAGTCGGGCATTTGGAGAGGAACAGCCAGGCCCTGCAGCTTGAAGCTATTAATAATTCCACTTAACAACGGGAACAAAAGTGTTCTCACCTCCTGACCCAGCTTTCTCTGCAGAGGATTCAGCTGCTTTTTGGCACCTGGGGGGGTGAGGTTGCTAAGGGGTGGGTGTGAAGGCCAGCAATGCCTCCTCCAGGGACAGGTGAGGCTGGGTGGCACTCAACGTTCCCTAGGAAAGGAGGTTTGGAGTGGATGGAGACAAATAAACTGGATGGGAGAGAAGACCCTGGCAGGGAAGGGGTGGAGGAGGGAATAGGGTGCAAAAAAAAGGATTTCCCCACCTCTCAACCGATGGATGATGTCGATCTTTAGAAATCTGGCCCTTGAGTTCAGGGGTGAAATCAAGGCTCTGGAGCATGATGGAATCTCTTAGGTTGGGTTTTCTCAAAATGAGTTGCTTTAAGATGGGCTGATGCACACGCCGCTCCCTCCTAGCACTGATGGTGTTACCTAGTTTGGTCAGGAAATGTCTGCAAGGAAATAACCAAGCTCAGACAGCACCGAGGACCCCACCCTCCTTCTCCTCTTCCTCTCTGCAAATCTCACTCCCTTTTAACATTGATGATGTTCCCTAGTTGGGTTATGAGACGTCTGCAAGAAAATAACAAAGCTCAGAGAGCACCAAGGACCCCACAGTCCCTTTCCTCCTCCCCCCTCCACTCTGCAACCTCTCACCTCCTATCAGCACTGACAAGTGTTGTCAATCTGGTAATAAAACATCTGTAAGCAAACCACCAAGCTCAGGGACACCCAGAACCCCAAAATATACCCATTGATTGGCCCCTGCAGCAATTAAAGGAATGAATTAAAGAGAATGTCTCACTTTATGTTTGACAACATCCCATCCTGGATTCAGGGAGGAAAGAAACCAAGGAAGGTGATTTTGGTCATGATGAACTGAGAAACTGTTGTGGCTGTTAAAAAAACCACCACCACCACGAAAATATGGAAAGGGACACTGGTGGGAGAAAACTGATCGAAAACATATCGTGATAACAGGCATAATTATATGAAAGAAGTCCAGCCCTTTGTGCTTTTCCTGCTTTTTCTAAAAAAAACAAAAACCCAGGGAATACAGGGAACAAAAATTAAAAAAGAGGAGTATAAATTACAAGCATTTGTGGATGATTTGGTTTTTTTAAATAAAAAGGAGTTAGAAAAAGTAATGGGATTACAAATTACAAAAAATTAAATATTTAGGAATATGGTTAACAGCAAAATGCTCCTCAATAAAAGAAGACAATTACACCAAATTATTCAATCAAATTAAAAAAGATTTTTTGGAAAAATGGACTCTACAATTATCATTATTAGGAAGAATAGCAACTATAAAAATGAATATTCTGCCAAAGATTTTATATTTATTTCAAACAACTCCAACAAAATTAGATAAGATTTTTTAGAAAACTAAATAGAATAATCACAAAATTTGTTTGGGCAGGCAAAAAAGCATCAATAAAGTTAAAAAATTTACAGGACAGTAAGAGCAGAGGTGGCCTTGGGCTTCCAGATTGGGAACTATACCATAAGGCAGCAATACTTGTATGGATAGGAGATTGGATTAATCTAAGGAAAAAAAGAATATTAACCATAGAAGGACATGACATACAAAGAGGATGGCATGCCTTCCTGCGGGATAAACAAAGCAAACTGTATACTTCTATAGACGTAAAATAAGAAATGTGCTGATACAATCATGGAGACAAATAAAGACTAAATATTATTTGAAAATTCCAAACTGGGTATCTCCCTTGGAAACCGTAATCCACCCCAATATAATGGAGGTTAAGAAAATGGCCAGGTATAGGGAAATTTTAGATGACCAAGGGAACTTAAAGAGTAGACAGAAACTGGAAAAGCAGGGAATAAAACTGGATTGGTGGACCTATATGCAAATTCAAACAAGATATAAAAAAGACAGGAATTTGGAATAGATAATGAATTACAAAAACTAGATAAAATCTTGATCGGCCATATGTCCAACATATGTCCTACATTTGTATATTAAACAGTCCCATTCAAGTCAAAAATTGATTTCCCCAACTGAAAAACCAGTAGGCCAGGGATGGGGAACCTTTTATGGGTCACTCAGGAATTCTGGGAGTTGAAGTCCATAAGTGATAGAAGAGCCAAGTTTCCCTACCCCTGGAATAGGGAATATTGGAATAGAATAAAATATAATAGAGAATATGGGAACAGAATAAAAACAGGAATAGAATAGAACAGAGAATATGGGATTAGAATAGAACAGAAAATGAATAGAATAGAATAGAATAGAATAGAATAGAATAGAATAGAATAGAATAGAATAGAATAGAATAGAATAGATGTCAGCTCTGGAATTCATCGCTGCCACAGAGTTGAAGAATGTGGGGTGGGTGGGTGATGTAATTGAATAGTTGAGGGAAAAGATTTCATTTGAAAGTTCAAGGTTACTGAGTGTGTCACAGCAAGTAATTGCAGCTGCAGAGTGATTGGTGAGGTGTAGAAAAGTGGGTGGGTGTAGGTTGAATTTTGTGGGAAGTCTGGGAATGATTTTAGTTCTGAATTAGACTTTGCCAGTTCCTGTTTTTAATAAAGCACTTTGAGATTATGTCTGTCTCTGAGTTACTGATTAACCCGGATACATTCTGGAACCCTGACAGTAGAATTCTTTATTGGCCAACTGTGATTGGACACACAAGGAATTTGTCTTTGGTGCATAAGCTCTCAATGTACACAAAATAAAAGGTACATTCATCAAGAGTCAAGAATCATAAAGTACAACACTTTGTCATAAGGTACAATAAGCAATCAAATCATACTAGGACACAGTCAATAAAAATAGTTAGGATACAAGCAACAAGGTCTCAGTCATACAGTCACAAGTGGGAGAGGATGGGTGATAAGGATTGATGAGAAGATTAACAGTAATAGTAGTGCAGACTTTGTAGATTGTTGGACAGTGTGGAGGGAATTATTCGTTTAACAGAGTGATGGCATTCAGGGGAAAAATTGTTCTTGTGTCTAGTTGTTCTGGTGTGCAGTGCTCTATAGCGTTGTTTTGAGGGAAGGAGTTGAAACAGTCTATGTCCAGGATGTGAGGGGTTTGTAGATATTTTCACAGACTTTTTTTTTGACTCATGCAGGATACAGGTCCTCAATGGAAGGCAGGTTGGCGGTAATTGTTTTTTTTTTCTGTAATCCTAATTACTCTCTGAAGTCTGTGTCTGTCTTGTTGCGTAGCAGAACCAAACCATACAGTTATAGAGGTGCAGATGACAGACTCAATCATTATAATGCTGATTATTGATATTGTAAGATTAGAGAATTACTATCAAGGTGAGGAATATTGTAAACATTGGTTGTAATGGCACAGAGATATTTGTACCCCAGAGGACACACTGTTTAATGGAAGATGATATGTTCAAGTTTAAAATAAATAAATAAAAAACTTTTTTTAAAAAAGGATTCATGGAGCAAGATCAGATTACCAGGAACATAGGAGTGGATTCCTCCCCCAACCAAACCACACTTGTAGGGAGTTTTATTCAACTCAGTGGGCTATTCCAAATGGTTTTTGGAGCTCTCTCTTCCTTTCTCTCTCTCTCTCCCCCTCCCCCTCCCTCCCTCTCCTCAGCAGGCTCCTTCTGACTCCTGGAAGCCCTGAAAACAACCCAGCTTTTTAACCTGCCTGCCTGCTTCTCGATTCAAAAGACACCAGTGATTAAGTAACACCAGGGCCACAAGCCAGCGAGGTGCCATAATATATATTTTTTTGCAAATTATGTAATAAATGAAACACACAGCTACGGTGCGGCGTGGGGCATAGTGCTTTGCAAAACACAACGCTGCCAGGAGGATGAGTCATGGTGTCATCCCACACGTTGGGTTTGGTTTGGTCTGGGGCCTGGGCTTTGCATTGGCCAAGGATGGAAGTGGAGGGGAGGATGTGTTTGTCACATGTACAAATGAAAAGAGCAACTGGTTTGTTGTCATTTAGAGTTCCTGGTGATTTATTGAATGGATGATGTTTATCATTTATTTTCATCCATTTGTCTTCATTTTTATCTATCATATATCAATTTAATCTATCATTCATTTATCAATTAATCTAATCTATCTATCTAATCTGTCTAAGAATAGAATAGATCTGGAAGGAACCTTGGAGGTCTTCTAGTCCAACCCCTTGCTCAGGCAAGAGAAGCCTGGACCATTTCAGACAAGTGATCATCTAGTGACTCTAGTCTCTTCTTAAAAACCTCCAGTGATGGAGTGCCCGTGATTTCTGGTGGCAAGCTGCTCCACTGATTGTCTTCACTGTCAGGAAGTTTCTCCTGAATTCCAGATTGCTTCTCTCCTTGATGAGTTTTCATCCATTGCTTCTTGTCCTGCCTTCAGGTGCTTTGGAGGATAATTTGACCCCCCTCTTTTTTGTGTCAGCCCCTCAAATACTGGAATACTTCTATCACGTCATGCTTGGTCCTTCTTTTTACTAGACTAGTCATACTCAATTCCCGCAATCATTCTCATTTTTTTGTTTTTTAATAAATGTTTTATGTATAATTTGTCTGTCTGTCTACCTACTTATCATCTATCTATCTATCTATCTATCTATCTATCTATCTATCTATCTAATCTCTCTCCATTCATCATCTACCGATATGTATATCTATCACCTATCTAGTTATCTGTGTTCTATCATCCATCCCATCCATCCATCACGTATGTTTATCTATCACCTGTCTAGTTATTTCTCTTCTATCATCCATCCATCCCATCTATCCATCCATCCATCATCTATGTAAATCTATTACCTGTCTAGTTATCTCTCTCTTCTATCATCCATCCCTTCTATCCATCCATCCATCCATCCATCCATCATTTATCACCTGTCTAGTTATTTCTCTTTCTCTTCTATCATCCATCCCATCCCATCCATCCATTCATTATTTATCAAAACCACCTGTCTCGTTATCTCTCTGTTCTATCATCCATCCCATCCATCCATCCGTCCACCCAAGACAAAGACTATTCCCAAACAGTAACACCTACGGCCCAGAGCTTATGTCTGTCATCCAGAGGGAGGGGGACAACAGACCCTGTTGCTAAGTAACCTCAAGCCTACCAACAAAATAGAGCCATAGATTAAGTATTTTAAAACCTACTCAAGCTAATCACATCAGCATTTAGTAAAAGCTATTTGCTAACTTCCACCAATCTGCAATTTTAGCTTTGTTCAGTTTGCCCATGAGTTATGCACTGGTACTGATAGGTTATTTGTAGCTCGGAGTTGGATTTTTTTTTAATTTTTATTGGTTTTTAAAACGAACATAGACAAACACAACATAAAAACATCAAGCCATCTTCCATATATATACATACAGTGTGCCAGTTGGTTTACAAATTGTTTTGTGCTTCCATTTCGTAGTCTTCAATTACAATTACATTGTATATATTCTCATATTTTTAATCAAGTATTAAATACATTAATATCATTGTTAATCAATCATTTGACTTTACTTTTATTCATTCATGTTTTACGAAATAATCATATTTTACTTAATTTGTTTTATGACAGTTCATATTATCATCTCAAATCTATCCTACAATAATTTTGTAGATATAAGAAAAGAATACATCTTTATATATTTATTATTTTCTAAGAATCTACATATTTCATTACCATGTTTTATTGTCTAACCATTGATAGAATAGATCCCAAATTTTATAAAATTGTTTATCATCTTGTTCTCTGATTTCAAATGTCAATCCACTCATTTCAGCACATTCCAATATTTTCTTAATGATTTCCTCCTGTAATGGTATTTTCTCATTTTTCCAGTTTTTAGCAAATACAATCCTAGCCGCTGTTAATACATTTACGATCAGGTATTTTAATTCTTTACTATATATTTCAGGTAAAATTCCCAATAAAAATATCTCTGGTTTCAAATCTATATGCTTTTTTGTCATTTTTTCCAACCACATGTGGATTTTAGTCCAATATTTTTTAGCATCTGCACAAGTCCACCACATATGGTAATATGAGCCAGGTGTCTGATGACATTTCCAACATTTTTCTGATTTGTTCTTGAACATTCTTGCTATTCTTGTCAGGGAAAATGCCACCTGTAAAACATCTTATACAAATTTTCTTTATATGCTGTTGACATTGTCATGTTATAATTTTGAGACTACAATTTTTGCCAATTCTCTAGATCAATCCCATATCCAAAATTCTTCCCCCAAGCAATCATAGTTTCTTTAACTTGTTCTTCTAGTTTAATTTCTAATAAATATCCATACAATTTTTTAATCACCTTTTCATCAGTACCTGTCAAAATCTTATCTAAATCAGTCAACATATCATAAATACCTTCTGTTTTAAAATCTTGATCAAATCTAGATTGTATTTGCAAATATGAAAACCAATTCATTTTTACACCTTGTTCTTCCAATGCTTGCATAGATTTAAGTTCACCCCTTTCATTCAATATTTTACCATATCTAACTGTTTGTTCCTTTTTATATATTATAGGATAAGAAAATGCTTCAATAGTCAATAGCCAGACTGGAATTTTCAAATAACATTGTCTTTTAGTCTTCTCCCAGTTGAACCACAGAGACTCCCGTATATATTGTCTTCTAAAATACCCCTGTGTTGGTCTTCTGGTTTGAGTTCCTTCGGCGACAGACAGAAATCCACGATCGTACGCGGTTTCGGTCCGGGCTCCCCGCTGGAGCGCCCCGAGCCAGCTGGTTTTGGGGCTAAGCCACCCCGTAGAGGTGGTGAAGAGGGGGGAGACTGCCAGCAGGTTGAGGAGAGCCGCATCTCTCCTCCTCAGCTGGCCATTACTCCCTTTCCCGAAGGCAGTTGCAGTGGTGGTCAGAAATGGCCACCTCAAAGAAGAACTCGACTGGAAAAGAATGTGCAGGAGGAAGATAAGAAGTGAAAGTTTTGGCTGACCGGGTTAAATTGTAAAAGCAACAACTAAGGTACCCTGGAATTTAAACTTAGAAAAAATAACATCGCTCCCAAAGAAGAGTTGGAAGCAGCGAAGGAAAGTGAAAAGGGAAAGGTTTGGGTTTTTTTTTTCTTCTCTCCCTTTCCCTATACTGACAGCTAAGAGATTTAAATAAGAAATTGGAAAAAAAATCCACTTTGACATTAATAGGCATTTAAGCTGAAAATAAAATGTCAAAGGGATAATAAAGATTTCTGGATACTTAAAAGCTTTTAAAAGCAGGAAAGGAGAGAAAAAGAATAAAAGGGCAGGATCTGGAAAAAGGGAGGAAACTGCCTGGAATTAAAAAGAATCTACAGTAAAACTTCAACAAGACTTCTAAAAGATATATTTTAACTGAAACTTTGTAACTAAACAGTAGAACCCCAGGAAGAGAAAGTGAAAAAAAAGAGCAAAAAGAAACAGCTTCCGTGTATTTGGATTACTTGGTGATCTTTGGATTCTTGGTTATTGCATTTGAATGACTAAAATTAATCGGGTGGTTGTTTAAAAATTTATACAATGGCACTACTTCTGGATGAATTGAAAATGGAACTTAAAAAGTATAAAGAAGATGTACAAGAAGGGAGGGGTTCTTTTGGCTTCGTTTTTCAATTCTTAGAAATGGAGATTTGGAACTATGAGAAACAACAAGACTGCAAAACAAGAAGACTGGGACAAAGAAGAAGCCATCTTTAATGAACAAGTAATTCTATGTGAGGAAGAAAAAGGAAAGGGGGGAAAGAGAATGGAGAATTTAAGACTTAAGAAGACAACCAAAGAAAAGAAAAATATTTCAAAAAATAAGTATAATATTGGAAAGCAACAGAAGTGGGGAATACAGAAGAGAGAAATAGAGGTAGAGAGACAAGGGGGTAAAAAGGGGAGAGAGAAGAAGAGAGGGAAGAAGGAAAGGAAAAGAAGTTACAAAGGACTGGAACAAGATATAGAGAAACAGGACCTATTTAGAGATAATGGGTGAAAATCTAACTGAAGAAGGGATTCTGTAAAAGTACATAAGATTGTATTGTTATATTAGTAATAGAAATAACTTTAGAAAATTGGAAACAACGTATGATTAAAATGAGGGATAAAATAGTTAGTGTAATTTAGTGAAATGTTTGTGAATAAAATAAGTGAAATAAAATAAATGCGAAAATTGAATTAGGAAGGAACGGGAACATTTTAATTAGTTAATGTTTTATAAAATGTAAGTGAAGGGGGGAATTAATTATGGAAAGCTTATAATTGTCCCCATAGAAGTATGATATTTAATTGAAAAGTAATGTTAAAGAAGTTAAGATTTTAATGAATATTAATATTAATGATAGAGTTGAATTGGAATGGAATGTGTTGTTTTAATTACATATATTTATATTTTTTTCTTTTTTTAAGAATATAGTGTGTATTTTAAGAATGTACCAAGCAGAATCCGAATGGAAGTTATGTATTATATTGAATGTTATAACTTTAGGGTATATATTGAAGCCTAAATAAGAGTTAAATGGATAAACTTTTTTTTTGAAAAAAAGTTTTATTGACTTTAGCAACAAACAAAAACACATAAAACATAAAAGCATCATCCTCCTTCATAAATTTACAAACAGTGTATCGGTTGGTTTACCACTTTTTTTGTGCATCCATTTCATAGTCGCCATTGTAGTTATATTACATAATAACTCATATTATCAATCAACAATTATATAACCTGATATCATTACTAAACCATCATTTGACTATAATTTTGTTAATTCATACTTTGACAAGATAACTATAATTTACTTAATTTATTTTACAATGAATCATAAAATCATACCAAGTCTATCTTAATAAAATTTTATAAAAATAGTATCAAAAAAAGGAAAAAAAAAAGGAAGTATATATTCATTATATCCTAAGTTTCTAAATATTCTATTATTATATTTTATTATCTAGCCATTGATAGAAAAGGTCCCAAACTTCATAGAATTGTTTATCTTCTTGTTCTCTAATTTCAAATGTCAATCTACTCATTTCAGCACATTCCAATAGTTTCTTAATAGTTTCTTCCTCTGATGGTATTTTCTCACTCTTCCAATTTTTAGCAAATACAATCCTAGCCGCTGTTAATACATTTACAATCAAATACTTCAAATTTTTATTATATGTATTAGGTAAAATTCCCAATAAAAAAATCTCTGGTTTCAAATCTATATGTTTCTTTGTCATTTTTTCCAACCATATGCGAATTCTAGTCCAATATTTTCTAGCGTCCTCACAAGTCCACCACATATGGTAATATGAGCCAGGTATCTGATGACATTTCCAGCACTTTTCAGATTTATTCTTGAACATTCTTGCTATTCTTGTCGGGGGGAAATGCCACCTGTAAAACATCTTATACAAATTTTCTTTATATGCTGTTGACATTGTCATTTTATAATTTTGAGACAACAATTTTTGCCATTTCTCTAAATCAATCCCATATCCAAAATTCTTCCCCCAAGCAATCATCATTTCTTTAACTTGTTCCTCCTCTAGTTTAATTTCCAGCAAATAACTATATAATTTTTTGATCACTTTTTCATCAGTACCTGTCAAAATCCTATCTAAGTCAGTCAATTTATCGTAAAATCTCTCTGTTTTAGAATCTTTAAGATACCTTGAGTGTATTTGCGCATATAAAAACCAATTCATCCTTATACCTTGTTCTTCTAGATTTTGCATCGTTTTAAGTTCACTCTTTTCATCCAATATTTCCCCATATCTAACTGTTTGTTCCTTCTTATATGTTATAGGATAAGAAAAAGCTTCAATAGTTGATAACCAGACTGGGATTTTCAAATAACATTGTCTCTTAATTTTCTCCCAATTCAACCATAAAGACTCCCGTATATAATGCCTTCTAAAATAGCCCTGCGATTTAGTTCCCTTATACCACAGAAAGGCATGCCATCCCAATAATAAATCATGTCCTTCTAATGTCAACAATCTAGTCTTTCTTAATGTTATCCATTCTTTAGCCCACATTAAATTTTCAGCTTGGTAATACAACTCCCAATTAGGAAGGCCAAATCCTCCTCTAGTTCTAGCATCTTGTAAAAGTTTTAATTTGATTCTTGCTTTCTTACCTTGCCATATATACTTCAACACAATTTTATTTAGTTCTTCAAAATAATCTTTGTCAAGCCTAATTGGTTTTGTTTGAAACGAATATAAAATTCTGGGTAAAATATTCATCTTGATTGTTGAAATTCTACCTATCAATGACAATGGTAGGTTTTCCCATTTCTTCAGATCAGATGCTATCTGTTGTTTAAATTTAATATAGTTATTCTCTTTCAATGTAGTACATCTTGACGTCAAATGTATCCCCAAATATTTAACCTTGTTCGTAACTTGAATTTTCAATATGTCTGCCAATTCATCTCTTTGTTTTAATAGCATATTCTTTGTCAGAATCTTTGTTTTATCTTTATTTTCATACCAGCCATCTCACCGTACGTCTCTATCTTTTCCAATAGTTTTAAAGCTGTCTCTAGAGGATCTTCCAGAATGAAAACCAAATCATCCGCAAAGGCTTGCAATTTAAATTCCTCCTTCTTGACTTTCATTCCTTTTATATTTTGGTCCTCTCTAATATTTCTATTCAACACTTCCAAAGTCAGTACAAATAGCAGAGGTGATAATGGACATCCTTGTCTTGTGCCTTTTCTTATATTAATAGAGTCTGTAAATTCTCCCTCTATCATTACTTTTGCTATTTGCTTATCGTATATGGCTTCTATTGTTTGAATAAATTTTCTGGCGAAGCACATCTGTTCCAGTAATAGTAACATAAATCTCCAGTTCACATTATCAAATGCCTTTTGGGCATCTAGGAATATCAAAGCCATTTGTTTTTCAGGATGCACCTCATAATATTCCAAAGTGTCCAGAATTACCCTCATGTTGTCTTTAATTTGTCTCTTTGGCAGGAATCCATTCTGATCAAGATGGATAAAATTATTTAAGTATCTTTTGAGCCTTTCTGCCAAAATTGAAGCAAAGATTTATAGTCTGCATTCAGTAAAGAAATAGGTCTATAGTTCTTAATTTGTAATGGATCGGCGCCTTCTTTTGGAATAAGTGTAATATAAGCTTCTGACCATGTTTTAGGTATTTTCTTATTTAACATAACTTCGTTCATGACTTCTAGCAGTGGAATGCTCAACGATTCTTGTAGTGTTTTATAAAATTCTGCCGGAAGCCCATCTGGACCTGGTGCTTTTCCATTTTTCTGTCTGTTGAATGCTTCAGTTAGTTCCATCATTGTTATAGTGCTTTCTAGCATTTTTTCAGTCTCTTCAGATATCTTAGGTAAGTTAGCATTTTGTAAATAAAGTTTAATTTTTTCCTCATCAAAATCCTCCTGTTTATATAGTTGCCCATAAAAGTCTCAGATAATTGCCTTTTTCTCCTTATTACCATAACACATTTGACCTTGATCATCTATTAGCTGTAATATTTTCCTAGTTTCTTTCTCCTTTCTCAGTTTATATGCTAACCATCTACCTGGCTTGTTTGCATCTTCAAAATAGTTCTGTTTAGCACTTCTAATTTTTTGTGCCAGTTCTTCTTTCTCTACCTGACCCATTTTATGTTTAATTATGTCCATTTTAAGTTTAATATCTTTTTTCTGTGGCATTTTCTGCAATTCTTTTTCTAGTTTTTTGTGATCATCTTCTAGAGCTTTGATAGTTTGCCTCTTCCTAATGTTCTTTTTCTTTGTATAGTCTATTATTAATCCTCTCGCATATGCCTTCAATGTATCCCAAACATTCTGCATTGAAGTATCTTATTTTTTATTTTCACTAAAGAAGAAAGCCAATTCTTTTTCCATCCATTGTGTGAAGTCTTTTTCCTTTAAGATAGTATTATTTAATGTCCATCTAGTTCTTCTTTTTTGTCCTTTCCATTTAATTGTCATTGAATTATGGTCTGCCCATATACTTGTTTCAATATTTATTTCTTGAATATTAGATATTAATTCTTTTTTTTTATAAATTTTTTTATTGTTTTTAACACACAAACGAACAGACAAAACATAAAAGCATCAGCTCTCCCGTATTTATATACAAACAGTGAGTCGGTTGGTTCATCAGTTTTGTGCATTCACTTCGTAGTCACAATTGCAATTACCTTATATAATAACTCTTATTGTCAATGCAAACTTATATATCATCATATCATTATTAAAGAAAAAGAAATTTGACTATACTTTTATTCAATCATGCCTTATGAGATAACTATATTTTAATTAATTTATTCTATAACAAATCATATAGTCGTACCAGTTCTATCCTAAATAAAAGAAAAAAAGAAAAAAAACCCATTATATAAATATAATATCAAATACCGAAAAAGAAAAAAGAAAAGTGAAATCAATATTATTCCTTATTGTCTAACATTCTAAATATTCTATTTTTGTATTTCATCATTCAGCCATTGATAGAAAAGATCCCAAATTATATAAAATTGTTTATCTTCTTGCTCTCTAATTTCAAAAGTCAATCTACTCATCTCAGCACATTCCAATATTTTCTTAATGATTTCCTCCTGTAATGGTATTTTCTCATTTTTCCAATTTTTTGCAAATACAATCCTAGCCGCAGTTAATACATTTACAATCAAATATTTCAACTCTTTACTATAAACATCTGGTAAGATTCCCAATAAGAAAAGCTCCGGTTTCAAGTCTATATGCTTCTTTGTCATTTTTTCCAACCACATGCGGATTTTAGTCCAATATTTTCTGGCATCCTCACAAGTCCACCACATATGGTAGTATGAACCAGGTTTCTGATGACATTTCCAACATTTTTCCGATTTGTTCTTGAACATTCTTGCTATCCTTGTCGGGGGAAAATGCCACCTGTAAAACATCTTATACAAGTTTTCTTTATAGGCTGTAGACATTGTCATTTTATAGTTTTGCAACCATAATTTCTGCCATTTCTCTAAGTCAATCCCATATCCAAAATTCCTCCCCCAGGCAATCATAGTTTCTTTAACTTGTTCTTCCTCTAGCTTAATTTCCAATAAGTAACCATATAATTTTTTAATCACCTTTTCATCAGTACCCATCAAAATCTTATCTAAATCAGTCTGTTTATCATAAAATCCCTCTGTTTTGGAATCCTCATCATACCTTGAGTGTATTTGCAAATATGAAAACCAATTCATCTGTATACCTTGTTCCTCTAATTTTTGTATCGATTTAAGTTCACCCTTTTCATCTAGTAATTCCCCATAGCTAACTGTTTGTTCCTTTTTATAAATTATAGGGTAAGAAAACGCTTCTATCGTCGATAACCAAACTGGAATTTTCAAATAACATTGTTTTTTTGTCTTCTCCCAGTTTAACCACAAAGACTCCCGTATATAATGTCTTCTAAAATAACCCTGTGTTTTGGTTCCCTTATACCATAGAAAAGCATGCCAACCCAACAACAAATCATGACCTTCTAATGTCAACAATCTAGTCTTCCTTAATGTTATCCATTCTTTAACCCACATCAAATTTGCAGCTT
The DNA here is from genome assembly GCF_900518735.1 of Pseudonaja textilis. The sequence goes on along the minus strand of NW_020769717.1, from coordinate 3,751 downwards.
GATAGTACAACTCCCAATTAGGCAGGCCAAACCCTCCTCTAGTTCTGGCATCCTGTAAAAGCTTTAGCTTTATCCTTGCTTTCTTGCCTTGCCATATATACTTCAAAACAATTTTATTTAAGTCCTCAAAATAGTCTTTTCCAAGCCTAATTGGTATTGTTTGAAACAAAAATAAAATTCTGGGTAGAATATTCATCTTAATTGTTGAAATCCTCCCTATTAATGACAATTGTAGGTTTTCCCATTTCTTCAGATCAGATGCTATCTGTTGTTTAAGTTTAATATAATTGTTCTCTTTTAATGTACTACATCTTGGCCTCAAATATATCCCCAAATACTTAACCTTGTTTGTAACTTGGATTTTTAACAATTCTGCCAATTCTTCTCTTTGTCTTAGCAACATATTCTTTGACAAGATCTTTGTTTTATCTTTATTTATTTTCAGACCGGCCACCTCCCCATATGCCTCTATCTTTTCCAACAGCTTCAAGGCTGTTTCTATAGGATCTTCCAAGATAAAGACTAGGTCATCTGCAAAAGCTTGTAGTTTAAATTCTTCCTTTTTAATTTTCATTCCTTTTATAGTTTTATCTTCTCTGATATTTCTGTTCAACACTTCCAAAGTCAATACAAATAGCAAGGGAGAAAGAGGACAACCTTGTCTTGTGCCTTTTCTTATATTAATAGGATCTGTAAATTCTCCCTCCATCATTACCTTAGCTGTTTGTTCATTGTAAATTGCTTCTATTGCCTGGATAAATCTTCTAGCAAAGCCCATCTGTTCCATTAAAAGTAACATAAATCTCCAATTCACGTTGTCGAATGCCTTTTGGGCGTCTAAAAATATCAAAGCCATTTGCTTTTCAGGATGCGCCTCATAATATTCCAAAGTATCCAGAATTACTCACATGTTGTCTCTAATTTGTCGCTTTGGCAAAAACCCATTTTGGTCTGGATGAATAAAATTATTCAAATATTTTTTAAGTCTTTCTGCTAGTATTGAAGCAAAGATTTTATAATCTGCATTTAATAAAGAAATCGGTCTGTAATTCTTAATTTGAAGTGGATCCGCCTCCTCTTTTGGAATAAGTGTAATATAGGCCTCTGACCATGTTTTAGGTATCATCTTTTTTAACATAACTTCATTCATAACTTCTAACAATGGAATACACAGTGATTCTTGAAAGGTTTTGTAAAATTCTACAGGAAGCCCGTCTGGACCTGGTGCTTTTCCATTATTTTGTTTCTTAAGTGCTTGGCTTTACTCCATCATTGTTATATTACTTTCTAGCATTTCTTCAATCTCTTTAGGTATCTTAGGTAAATTTGCATTCTGCAGGTACTGTTTAACTTTCTCCTCATCAATGTCTTCTTTCTTATATAAATGTTTGTAAAAATCATGAATAATTTCTTTTTTCTCTTTGCTGCCATGACAAGTTTGACCTTGGTCATCTATTAACTGCAATATTTTCCTCGACTCTTTCTCCTTTCTCAACTTATATGCTAGCCATCTACCTGGCTTATTTGCATCTTTAAAATAATTCTGTTTAGCATTCCTAATTTTCTGTGCCAGTTCTTCTTTCTCTATTAAGTCCATTTTATGTTTAGTTATATCCAGTTTCAGTTTAACGTCTTTTTTCTGTGGCATTTTCTGCAGTTCTTTTTCGAGTCTTTTATATTCATCCTCCAAGGCTTTGAAAGCTTGCCTTTTCCTAATATTCTTTTTTCTTGTATAGTCTATTATCAAGCCTCTGGCATAAGCCTTCATTGTATCCCAAACATTCTGTATTGAAGTGTCTTCTTTTCTATTTTCTTTAAAGAAAAAGGCCAGTTCTTTCTCCATCCATTGTGTAAATTCTTTCTCCTTTAAAATAGTATTATTTAACGTCCATCTCGCTCTTTTTTTTTTGTCCCTTCCATTTAATTGTCAATGGGTTATGATCAGCCCAAGTACTTGTTTCAATATTTACTTCTTGAACGCTAGATATTAAGTCTGTTGAGATCCAAATCATATCGAGTCTGGACCATGATAAATGTCTATTTGAATAGAAAGTATATTGCTTAAGTTTAACATTTCTTTCTCTCCATAAGTCTTTTAGGGTTAATTCATCTA
>NW_020769716.1:71932-91330 GCF_900518735.1 Pseudonaja textilis | reverse complement strand
TAAGAATGTATTTGTGGGAAGAAGGTGGAGCCTCCTCACTGACGGACTGTAGATCATGACTCTCTGCAGCTATGGTCTGTGCTCTTTCATTGGAGAGCCCTGATCACTATGATTAGGGGCTGAAGCTGCCTTGGAGGAGCGGAGGAGTAAGGAGAAGCTGCAAGCCAGGTTGAGGGGAGCCACATCTCCCCCCCCCCCGGGCTTGGTCTTTTTCCCCCTGAAGACGATGGCAGAAGTGGTTTAAAATGCCAACCCGAAGAGGAGGACTCAGCTGGATTAAAATTTGTGCAGGACGGAAGAAAGAGTTGGATAACATCTGAACCGGGACAACTGGACAATACAACTAAACAAAAGTATCCCGGGATTAAGTTAACATGGAATTTTTAAGAAAAGAAAAGTGAGTGGCAAATTACAAAGGGACAGGGGGGAAAAAAGAAAATATTTTTGACAGCTAAGCAGGGCTTCGAACGGGGAAAGGAAGAACCTGGAACTAAAGATTTAACTAAATTGGACTGAAATGTTTTGGGAATAAACAGGCATAAAATGAAGCTGGATTTAAGACTGTCAAAAAATAATAATAATAAAGTTCAAATAATTGAAATGAATTATGAGGATGTTTTAAAATGAGATTAATATCAGTGACGAGGACTAGCTAAATGTTTTAATTGTTTTTTCTTCTTCTCCTTCTCCTCCTCCTCCTCCTCCTCCTCCTCCTCCTCCTCCTCCTCCTCCTCCTTCTTCTTCTTCTTCTTCTTCTTTTGGTATTATAAATAAAACTCTGTGGAAGTAAAGGAGGAAAATATACTGCAGAATCTGACTGAAAAGTACAATGTTATGTAGTTCTTTTTTAAGGGAATGATTATTACTATAACTAATTAAAATGAATATTTATTGGCAATTAAGATGAGGGAATTAAGGTCTATCTAAACCACTGAGATGACACTCCCAAATTAGTAAAAGGGGAGGGAAAATTTATGTTCTATTTTGTATGTAAAAGCTTGTATTAATCTAGAATCAATGGAAAGAATATGCGATGGAATTGCAAATCTGACAGATAAAAGAATTAGAAGGTAATATGTATGAAGATTTGGAAATTATTAGTGATTTAAATGAGAAAAGAGTATCACGGAAAAGGTCACGCTTAAAAGAAATGGTAATGTTTAAGAAATATTTGAAATAAATTGAAATGAACTGATAAGATGTTTAGAATAAAAGTAATATTAGTGAACAGGATTAATTTGTTTGTTCCTTTTCTTATGTAAAAGTTGGAATGGAGAGGTAATAATAGAATTAATTTAAAATGGTTAAGATAGGAAGTTGAATGTAGAAAATGAATAGATAATTATTGTCATATTTGCATGTAAAAGTGGTGACCCAGAATTATGTTGTACACTGAAAGGAGCTTTTTTTTTTCATTTGTTTTGGAAAAATTGAATAAAACTTGTTATAATAAAACAAAATGTTAAAGAGGAAAAGGAGAAGACCTTCCCGATACTATGGCAGAATTGATAGCAAAAGCATTGCATACGGAAAAAGAAGAAATGATATCAGAAACAGATATCACGAAATTTATCAGGTACAAACAAACTATGGAAGAAGGCATAATCTACCCAAGGAAATACATATTACATTCATTAAAAAATCAATCCGTGATGAAATTCTCCATAGATGAGCCACTGGAGTACTGTGGAAAACAGATACCAGTCCTAAAACAGGTACCTAAAAGGATGAGAGACCTCAAAAAGCAGTATCAATTTCTGATCTCAAGGCTGAATAAGTATAATGTGAACTTTAGGTGGCTGACACCAAAGGGGATCATGGTCACATGGCAGGACAGGAGACATAGATTGGACACAATAGACAAGGCAGAAGACTTTACAGACAACATTTGGGTAATGAAGATGAAGGAGGATACTCAGAAGGAGAAAGAGATACAAGGGATGAAAGGGAGGTGAGAACTTTGACCAAGAAAAAAATGTCATCAGAATTGGAAGAAAAGAGAAATAAGGAGAGGAAAGACAGGTGTGATGACCCAGGGTGGGATACAAACTAAACACAGTCACAAAAAACATGTGAAGCCCCTTTTATTCCTTCACTTTGCTTCCAAGCTCCAAATATCCTTGACTGGGGACAAAAAACTCCCACATGAGCAGAGACTTCCAGTTAGGCTCCCTTGGTGAAGGACTGAATCTGCAACTGTCCACGGTTTTGGTTTGTGCTCACCGCTGGATAGCCCCAATCTACTTGATTTGGGGCTGAAGCCACCCTGTAGAGGTGGCAGAGGAAGGGGAGAATGCCAGCTGAGTTGAGGGGCACTGCATTCCCCCTCCTTGGTGAGACATAAACTCTTCTCTGAAGGAGGATGCAGTGATGGCCAAAATGGCCATCCCAAAGAGGAAGATCTGACTGGACAAGATCATGCAGGAATAGAGAGAAGAGGACAGCTGGGGTGACCAGGTTAAGCAGGGTTAACATCTGAATACAAAGTACCCTGGAGATAAAATACTTAAGAAGAAAAGCTTTTTAAAGCTGTGGCACAGGGGGAAGAAAGATTTGAAAAAAAGGGGGTGGAACTTGGACATATTAAGAGTGCCACCTGATGCTGAAATAAATTAATGTAAACTTTTAAAAGACTTTTAAAGAATAACAATGTAAATGAAATGTTGCTACAATCAAATAGAGCCCCTGGAAAGTGAAAGTGGAGTTTGGAACTTTGTAACAAAGAAAGAAGCAAGAAGAAACTGCTCTGGAATTGTTTGATGATTTTGGAAACTATGGAAATTAATTCTGGGAAGCAATCTTATAGAATTTAGTTGTCTAAAAGTACTGGGAAGTGTTGAAAGATGGCAACTTTATTTGGAACTGAAAATGTTACTAAAAATATGAAGGAACAATTGCAAGTGAAAGGAGAATCATTTGGCTTTGTTCTGCAATCTCTGGAAATGGCGTTCTTGGACTATGAGGATCAGCAAAAAGCTTCAGAAGAAGAAGACTTGAATAAAGGAGAGGCCATCCTTAATTAAAAAAAATTGGGACAAGGTTTGAAACTCAAAAACAGGAAAAAGAGACTTAAAAACTGGAGATTAGAGGAGGTAATCAGAAAAAGGAACAGTGTGAGAAATAAACAAAATATAAAGAAAGAGGAGAAGGGAGGATTACAGAACGAAGCATTAAAGAGGGAGAGGGACAAAACTTGGAGTGAGAAAAAGAGGGGGGAAATAAAGTGGAAAAGAAGTTACAAAAAACAGAATCAGGAAATAAAGAAATATTGGAAACAAACAAGAATTAAAAGGAATAGTTTGATAGACACAGAGATAATGGTTAAAATTACAACTAAAATAGAGAATTTTGCATGGTGATAAGGGATTGTATAAATATTTTAGAAATAAATTATGTAGAAAACAGGAAAATATATGTAATTAAAATGGAAGATGAAATGGGGATTTTTACTTAATGGAATGTATGATAACAGCTAGTTTAAATAAAAAATGAAAACATGTAAAATACAATTGAATTATATTAATGCATATTAAGGATTTATAAAATATGATTGAAATGAATTATGAAAAGGATTGTAAGGGAATTAATACCAGTATTTTATTTAGGATGAATATGAATTGATTAATTATTTTCTTCCATTTTATTTTTTATTTCTTTTAAACTTAAAATTGTTTCAAGGTAATTTAAAGGGGAAGTACCATGCGGAATCTGACTAAAAGGGATTCGCGTTATAATATATTAGGTGATTGAAATTATAATTGTTTTATGGGTTAATTTAGAAGTAGAATCTTTAATGGGAGGTGAAAGGGAATCAACTATAAGATATGAAGGTGACACACTCTAATTGGCAACTATAGGGGAAACCTTGTTTTGTAATGTTTGAAATGTGGATATGGATTGAAATTGTACACAGGATAGTTAAAAGTATAAGTATAATTATTTTGAAAATATGAAAATCTTGAAAAGGATATACAATAGATTTAGAAATGAATAAGAGAGTTATAAAATAAGCCTGAGGAAAGTATTTGAGGGGGAAATTTAATAAAGAATACTTAAAGTAGTGATAAGATATGAAATTGAATATGAAAGATGAAAGATGAATATGTAACTGAGATTATATCTGTATGGAGATTTGAAAACTTGAAACCAAGCTGTTCACTAAAAAAAAGATGTTCTATTTTTCTGTGTTTTGTGAAAACTGAAATATTAAAAAAAAAAAAAACCTCCCACATGAGCAGTTACCAGAAGGAGGAAATGCTGTTTAAATTATAAAGAGTAAAAAACAACACAAACCAGGCAAGATGGAGGATGTCCACGGATAACAGAACACACACTGGGAAGGACACCAAACTCAGAGAAGAACCATAAAGTAGAGATATTTCCATGTTTTTTTTCCAGCACCCACCCATATGCATGTCTGTCCTCTTATTCAGTTGTCACAACTGCAGCCTATGAAGAGGATCAAGGACCTCTCCTCCTGAGTAGACCATGTCTCTCCCTTATCCTCTCCTCCATGCATGCCCTAGGATGGAGAGGGATGGGCCTGGGTCCTTGTCCGACTGCCCAGCTGGCCTCTGCCCTTTCCCAGCCTCTTCCACAACCTCCAGAGCTACACTTCCACTCTCTGTTGGCTGTTCCTCCTCTCCCTCAGAGTCAGTCTCCACCAGGGGCATGACAATGGGATAACTATGAAAGAAGATATGAAGAATCAAAAGAACTTAGACCAATTAGAATCACAAGACCAAGAAATAAATGAAAATATGAGAGTGGAATGTACACTCTGGTCGACCAACATTAATGGATTAAATTCTCTAGTAAAAAGACAGAAAAATAAATTGGAAAAACAAAATTTGGACATAGTAGTTTTACAAGAAGTTCATATTAAAGAAAATCAAAAATATTTGTTAGAACAATCAAAGTTAGGTAAATTGTTTGCTTCTCTAGACCAAAACAAAAAAAGTAATATATGTAAAAGATAGATTTTCAGCCAAAGAAATTTTCAAAGATACTGAAGGAAGAATTCTAATTATAGCAATGGAAACAACTGACAAGAAAATAATTATAGTGGTAATCTATGCCCCAAATGGAAGGCAGGAACAGTTTTTTAAAAATCTACAGAAAACCATTTGTGATATAGACTATGAAGAAATATGTTTAATTGGAGATGTCAATGCTGTAGTGGATAAAGAACTAAACTATGTAAAAGTAATGAAATTAAGAGAGAAATAGAAGAACATTACCCAGAACATTTTTTTGATATGGTTAAGGATCTAGACCTATAAGATGTATGGAGAGAAATGAACTTGAAGGTATGACAATTCACTCACTACTCGAATAGACATGAATTGTACTCAAGAATCGACATGGTGTGGATGTCAAGAGGAATCTATACAGACACTAAAGATGTGGATATCGAACCGAGGTTTGGGACCAATCACAACCGCATTAAATAAAGCTGGTGATGATGCAAGAAAATAGCAAGATGGACAATGCAACATGTAATTTTAAAAGAGAAGGAATTTAGATCAAGAATGGAAAAGGATTTGGCCTATTCCTTAGTGAAAATAGAAAATAAGAAACATCAATACAGAATCTCTGGGATATGGCTAAAGCATATATGGGAGGGGTGGCGATCACATATATGGTGAAGAAAAATAAACAGAAAAAATACAACAGAAAAAATTAGAGGAGTATAAATGACTAGAAATAATGCTACAGAAAGACCTGCAATTGAAAAATCTCAAACAACAAATGAACCAAGTCAAACACAAATTACAATTGCTAGAAAAACAAGAATTGGCACAACAGTTAAAACAAACAAAGCAGAGGTTTTTTGAGTATGCAAATGAACCGGGGAGATGGCTAGCACAAAAATTGAGAAAACAAAAAGAAAAGAGACAAATTTGCAAATTACAGGATGCGTTTGTGAAAATGTATTATCAGGAAGATGAAAAAAGAAACATAGCCCAAGAATTCTACAAAGCTCTATATAAAGAGAATGATGAATACTTAGAATGAGATACAATGGAATTGCTAAAAAGGGCAGAACTGTCAACAATTCCAGAGGAGACAAAAATGATGCTCAACAAAGAGATCAGAATGAGGTACTGAGGTACTTAAGGCAATAAATAAACAGAAAATTAACAAGTCACCAGACCCGGACAACCTTCCAGTGGAAACATACAAAGAACACCAAAATACCTTAGCACCGCTACTAGTTGATGTATTCAATGCAGTTCTAGATGAGGCAAAAGTACCACAATCCTGGCAAGAGGCAACTATAACCTTGATACCGAAAGAAGAGGTGGACCAAACTCTAATCAAAAGCTAAAGATCTGTATCACTTTTAAATGTGGATTACAAGATCTTTGCAACAATAGTAGCAGATAAGACTTTTACAATTTTTAAACAAATTTATCCACAAAGACCAAAATGGCTTCCTACACAATGGGCAAATAAAACAGAATTTGAGAACTATATTGGATGTTTTAGAGTACTATGAGATTCATAGTGGTCAACAAATGGCATTACTCTTCCTTGACACCCAAAAGGCCTTCAACAATATTAAATGGTCATTCCTTTTATAACAAATTAAACATATGGACTTTGGTGAGAAATTCTTTAATATCATTAGTATGATTTATTTGGAAAAGAAGGCTAAAATAATTGTAAATGGAGAAGTAACAAAGGATTTTAAGATCCAAAAAGGAGCTAGACAGGCTGCCCATTATCACCATTACTTTTTATACTTACCTTGGAAGTGTTGATCTGAATTGTTAGAAAAGAAACATTAATAAAAGATCTAGAGATTTTAAAAGAGACATTTAAATTACAAGCATTTGTGGATGACCTGGCATTCATTTTGGAGGATCCAGAAAAATCAGGACCGAAACTTATTGAGTTATTAGAAGAATATGGCAAAATTGCAGGGCTAAAAATTAATAAGGATAAAACTAAAATGCTAACTAAAAATATGACAAAGCTAAGATAATCTAGCCAAAAAATGGATATACAGATAGTCAAAAAAGTTAAATATGAATTATTATTTCACCAAGATGCACCACACTTAAAGAAGATAATTATGATAAATTACATCAACAAGTTAAAAATGATTTGGCAAGATGGAGTAACCTAAGACTATCATCAGGAAAGATTTCAGTAATTTAAATGAATGTGCTCCCAAAATTGTTATTTCTATTCCAAAATATTCCTACGAAACTGAACCAAAACTTCTTTAAAGAACTAAACAAGACAACCTCTAATTTTGTATGGCAGGGGGGAAAAACCAAGGATTCAACTTAAATTATTAAAAGAAAGAGGAGGTTTTGGCCTCCCAGATTGGAAAATCTATCATCAAGCAGCTTCACTTACATGGGTTAGAGACTGAATACTATTAGAAAACAGAAGAATCCTGCAGTTAGAAGGACACGACCTGCAACAGGGATGGCACGTGTTTCTATGGCCTCACAAGCCAGGCTTACATAGACATTTTCAGCAACATAGAATTAGGCAAGCACTATTTAAGATCTGGAATAAAACTAGAAAACAGATATATTTAGAAATGTCAAATTGGATATCAATATTGCAGGCAGTAACATATCCAAACCTATTGAAACAAAGGAAAGCTATCACCTACAAAGATGTCTTAAACAGGGATGGAGAGTTAAAAACTAGAGAAGACCTAAAGGAGCATGGGACGGATCTAGAATGGTGGGAATATTTACAGTTACAAGCAAGGTATAAATGGGATAAAAAAGAATGGGGAACTAACATGCAAGAAACAGTCTTAGATAAAATTCCCTTAGAATCAGATGATAAATTGATAGGGAAACTACAAATCTCTATTAGCCTATAAATTAGAGGAAAAACAAGTAAAGGAGACTATGGTGGCATGGGCCAGAGACTTTGGGTACAGCATTAATTTAGATCAATGGCAAACAATATGGGATAGAAATAAAAAGATCACCATGGCCACTGCAAATAAAGAAAATCTGCTCAAAATGTTCTACCGATGGCATCTTCCACCAGCCAGACAGTATTCAGCAGGTTCCAACCAGTTCTGGAGAACCAGTAGAGGAAATTTTGAGTAGTTCAGAGAACTGACAAATACCACCTCTGACTGGAGATTTTACAGTATGTTTCCCCTGCCACGCCCACCAAGCTACGCCCACAGAACCTGTAGTAAAAAAAATTGAATCTCACCACTGCTGATGAACAAAAGCCAGTCCTCAAATGACTGGAAATGTTCAATAGAATGTAACTTATTACTATGCATAGTGCTGCTGCAAAAAAGCGCAGGAGTATGGGCTTAGGATGGGGTGGTGGCTGAAGGAATGTTGGGTTTTAAAGTAGACCACTTACCAGAATGCTTTCTACTAGGAATTATGTCAAAAAAAGAGAAAGAAATATGAGCTTTATTTGATTATACACGTTATTACTGCAGCAAGTATAACCCAGAACTGGAAAGAGACAGTTATACCAAGTGAAGAAGAAGTAATAAACAAAATCTTACTATGCACTGAAATGGACAAGTTAACTCTAGAAATGAAAAACAAAGATGAATCGGCATACCACACAATTTGGGCTAAATTCTACCATTGGTGGAAGCAGAGAAGAAGGTCTTAAGTTGGGAAAGGAGTTGATTGGATGAGATGAAAAGGAGACGAAGATGTTAGAAATGTATTATATGAATGAACAAGTGTATATATGTATATAGATGAATAATTGTTTATAGGAATAGGAATATACATATACATACACACACACACACACACACACACACATATATATATGGTATTCAGCTTTTTTCGGGTATTTTCCCACGTCATTATAGTTGTGCTTTTAAAGTTGTAGCAACGTTTCAGCAGAATCTCATCTGCCATCATTAGTCTTCTGTATAGTGTTCATCTGTGAGTCAGACTCACACACACACACACACACACACACATATATATATTCAACTTCATGGTGGACAACTTGAACTTGAACTTGAAGTCCAAAGACCTTCCATTTTATGTGCCAGGTCGAGCTTCACAAAAACCTTGACTCCCCCCAGTGAGTGCAGAAGGTACTGTACTACTGGGACAGGGTAGGCGATTTGCTGTAAAGCGCGGTTGAGGGTGGCCTTATAGTCTCCGCAAATTCTCATGGACCCATTGGGCTTGACAGGGGTGACTATCGGGGTTTCCCACCTCGTGTGGTCAGTTGCCTCTAGCACTCCTTGTTCGATGAGCTTATCTATTTGCTCATTGATCTTGGGCTTGAGTGCGAATGGCACTCGCCATGGTTTAAGGCGGATCGGGGGAATGCTGGGGTCTAAGTTGAAAGAAATCAGCGGCCCTTGGTACTTGCCTAGGCTGCCGTCGAAAACCTCCTGGAAGTCCCTCGTGAGTTGTTCCTCCCAGTCTGCCTCGGCGATGTGGTCGATGCCCGTCACTTCGATCCCGAGCGGCACGAACCATTGCAGTCCCAGGAGGCTAGGGCGGTCTATGTCGATGATCGTCAGGGGAAGTTTTTCAGTGCACCCTTTGAATGTAATCTTGAACTGTCCTGTTCTGACTACGGGGATGCGGTTCCCCTGGTAGTCCTTTAGGATTAGCTTCTGACTTTCCAGCTCGCGCTTGTTGATTGTAGGCACGAGGCGCTTGATTTCCTGCCATGCAACCATGGAGAGGTAGGAGTCCACTTCCATTTTGCATGGCTGGCCTTCAATGCCTACCTCCACGTGTACCTTACAGGCATCCCAGCTTGATGAATGACCGATGATGACCGTCTGATGGGTCTCTTCCCTTTGTCTGGGTTCGCCGTTTCATCGACTCTGTCTGTCTCGGCTCCACCGGTTCTCGGCTTGTCGGTCTCTCGCCTTGGGGGGGTGCCGTCTCATCTTCTGCCACTGTTGTTTTATTGCCAGGGGCTGTAGGCTCACTTGAGCCATCAGACTCTGATGATGTGGCCCCTCTTGTCACATTGTCAGCAAATTGCATCGAAAAAACGGCATTCTGACCGAGGATGGTCACCCCCGCACCCGGCGCATTGTAGCCCTGACTTAGGACCCCACCGCTCGCGCCGGTCTTGTTCTGTCTGGAGTCAGTGGGTGTCCTCTTCTTCATCTGTGGTGCTGGAAAGGGAGTCGAGGTCTCCATGATGGGTGGTGGCGAACGCTTGGTGGCTCGTCTTGGGATGTGCTTCGGGCATTGGTGCTGTTTCAGTGGTTGTGGGCCGGTCTGCCCATCGCATTCGCGCTGCTGACTTCCGGGTCACCTCGGCTGCAGTTGCCTTGGCAATGGCATCCGTGAGGGAGATATTGCCCTTCACCATCAATCGGCTCTGCAGGACAGGGTCCCTGAGTCCCAGGACAATGCGGTCTCTCAGGGCCTCATCCATGTCTGTGAAGCCGCATATGCCTCCCAGGTCTCGTAGATCAGCCACAAAATCATTGATACTCTCACCCTCCTTCTGGTCTCTTCGGTAGAAATCGTGCCACCTGATGAGGGTGGGCACGGCGGGGGCATAATGGCTTCTCAATAAAGGTTCAAGATTGGCCCAGTCCATTGCCTTTATGTCTTCGGGATTCTCAAGGGCTTTTGCCATCTTGAACACTGCGGGCCCGCAGTGTGTCAGGAACACAGCTCTTTTTTTCTGTCCATTCGCATCCTTGAGGTTGCTACTTTCCAGAAACATCAGGAATCGATCAATGTACGATTCTCAGTCCTCAGTAGCCTGGTTAAAGGGTGCAGGTGGCACGATGTTGCTGGCCATCTCGTCGGTTGCTTTTGTCTGGGTGCCACGTGCTTAGGGTATCAGTTCCGTGATCCCATCCTCATCGCCAGTGTCATGTTTGCTGGTCGCCAGAAAAGGAGACGCGAGACTCAGTGACTTTTTTAAGCTCTTTATTTACTTCTGAGATCGGCTCGGCTCTCCCTTGGATTGGTGGCGGCTTATATTGAAGTTGCCTAGCCAGCCGTGGCCAATGAGACTGTTTTGAACCCCCACGATCGGTTTCCACCAATCGCGGGCGATTCGTAACGGGCCAATTGCTGCGGCTCACTCAGCCAATCCGAGCGCCATGTGTCCTGGCCAATCAGAACAAGGGGTTACAAGAATGCTAATGTGGCAATACAGAACATAATTAACTATCAAACAAATGCATGAAATTCACTAACCGAAGGATGAACATCTTTCTAATCTTCCCTAGGTCACCTATAGCTTCTTTTCTCTAGCAGTAAGAGAAAAAAATCAATTTGCTTTCTTATACCAGATGACTCCTAGTGAAACTTATCAGTTGAATGCACTTCTCCAGCTTCTGTTATATTTTCAATGCAAATGGGTTGGGATCATTGCCCTAGGTGATGAGAAAGGGGAAATATTTGTGCAGACCTTAACACAACTACTTTTTGAGAAAGAAATCTGTATAGCCTTCACAGAAAGAACACCTAAACATGAGTTTTTTCAGCCTGATGAACTGATCGGTCAGTTAGGGAATATAGTTGTATCTCTCCATAAGTCAAATGCAAGTGTAGTTGTCACAAAGGCAGATATACATGCCATGTTGGATATTCAGTGGCTGGAGGTTGTGGCTAACATTTTTGAATTACAGCCTGTTGACAAAGTTTGGGTTGTCACTGTTCCTTGGGATTTCTCAACTGAAACATTTCACAAACATATAAATATACAGATCTTTCATGGAGCATTATCATTTGCAATTCATTCCAAGGAGATGAGGGATTTCCAAAATTTCCTTCATAAACTGAATCCACATTCTGAAGCTGACAGCTTTATCAAGCTTTTCTGGGAACAAGCATTTGGCGGTGTATTTGAAGATGCAGGTGGAGGAGAGAATCAATCAACATCCTGCACTGGAGATGAGAAGCTGGAGGACATCCCTGGACCTCTTTTTGAAATGCAGATGACAGGTCACAGCTACAGCATCTAGAATGAAATCTGTGCTGTGACTATGCTTTCCATGCTATGTTGTCATCCAAAACTAAACACAGATTGGAAATTGTTAAATACCATGTTAAGTCTTCAAACCTACAACATTTTCAGGTAATATTAAGCAAGTCTATATTTTTTAATGAATAGATGCTAACCTAGGGCTGCAGGGTGTAGAATATGTGCTATTCCTATCAAAGTAACAGGGACAGGTCTGTTGAGAGTCCCTTGAACTGCAAGAAGATCAAATCAGTCCATCCTAAAGGAAATTAACTCTGACTATTCCTTGGAAGGACAGATACTGAAGCTGAAGCTCAAATACTTTGGCCACCAAATGAGAAGAGAGAGATCATTAGAAAAGACTCTGATATTGGGAAAGATGGGAGGAAAAGAGAGAAGAGGATGGCAGAGGATAAGCAGCTCTGGTGGCCTAGAGGTGGAGCTCTCACCTCACAATCAGGAGGCTGTGAGTTTGATCCTAGGTAGAGGCTAATAATTGGAATAGACTCTCCTGCTTGAGCAGGGGGTTGGACTAGATCAGTTGCCAACCAGTGGGCCCCGGCCCACTGGTGGGCCACAGGAAAATTTTGGTGGGCCACAGAGAAATGTCATCCCCAGAGCACCCCCTACAAAGCAATTAATACAGGCTGCACAGGAACACAAGGCTGCACCACCCACAAGGCCCATAGGAACCCTCCTTGCCCACTCACTCCTTATCTGGCAAACTTGCCTGCTAAATTGCTATTTTTTTCCTTTTTTTTCCTCCAACCATCAGCTGTTCTGCTGTGCCGGGAGATTTAGATTAGCTAGACAGCAGGAAATCAATGCATTTCTTGCTTTCTACTTAGACTTTAGACCTTCAGCTCTGCTTTTAAGCACAGTGGAGGACTGAAGGTTCTATTATTCAGTGCAGACTCACGGCAAGCAAATTTTATGTGACAGACTGAGCTAGACAATGACAGATAGATAGATCACTGAATGATTCTGAGAGCAACTCAACCTGCCTGCCTGCTTTGCCTGATTTTGGGTAAAAGTTGCTCTTTTTATAAAAAAATTCAATATTTACATAAATATTTATATTTACATAGAAGCTGTGCCCAGACAGTCCCATGACCACCAAGCCACACCCACAAATTAGGCTATACCCACAGAACTAGTTAGTGGTCCCTGGGATTTAAAATTATGAGTTTGGTGGTCCCTGAGGTCCAAAAGGTTGGCAGCCTCTGGACTAGATATCTCCAAGGTCCCTTCCAACTCTGTTATTCTATGAAAATTCTAAGAAGATTAGATGGTGTCGTTGAACATGAATTGGGACAGGAGACAGTGGAGGAGAGGAGGGTCTAGTAGACTATCAACCATGGGGTCATGAAGAGTTGATCACAACTTAGTGACTTAACAACAAGTAAACAAACAGTGGGAATGTATCTTAAATGGAATAGCTTGGCACAATTGCTCAGGAGACCAGATGGGGTGAAATTGATTGGTATCATGACAATTCCAGATAGCAGTGCAAGCAGGCAGAGGATAATAATTAATTAATCACAAAGGTTAGTACCTTTCATGGAAATACAGCCTGCACAGCAAAGAAAAGCAGTTTAGGAAGAGATTGTTTCCTCCTTCAAGGGAGGAAAATCTGGAGTTAGGCATTCAGACACAGGACGGGCATGTGCATTTTGGACTTGGAATGAGAGATAAATGTAGAATTCTGCTACTCCACCATTAGCTTGCTGTTTAATTATCATTGCTACTTGTCTCCTTTGTTTTTCTAAATTGTAAATCTATTTTGGTGCCTTGATTATCAGTGGGCACATCCATTGAAAACTGTTGAGATGTTTTGAGAGTGTATGGTAGATATAGTTCAGAAATAAACAGGTAAATACAATAATGTGAAACCTACCCTTGGCTTTTCTCACCTAAAGATCCACCCTTTTCTGAAGAAGATCTCATTTAACAATAGTGCAGGAGACACCTTGTTTTTTAATGAGAATGGTGAATTAGTAGATGGATTTGATATTATCAACTGGATAAATTTTCCAAATCAATCTTTCTTAAAAGTGAAAGTCGGGAAAATGGATCCTCAAGCTCCATGGGACAAACAGTTATCTATTAATGAGAAGATTGTTACCTGGCATTATACATTTGGAGAGGTAGGACTCAACAAGATCTAAACCTCATGCAAGATTGTGCTTTGTACTGGGAACAAACGCACCACCAGCTGAGGTGAGGCGGCTAAATTGGTTGCTCAGGCTTTATTGAATTCACGCGCTAACAGCAAATGAACCACTCAGCCGTGAGGCAACAGCTGTTGGTCTGTTTGACAGCTCCTTATATAGTCGGCTGTCAAACTACCGGCCAATAGAGGTTGCGGCAGGGTGCCCCATGCTGGAAACCGGACCAGAGGGGGACTTCAAAACATAGCACTCCTTCCCACCTCGACAGCGCATGCATAGTCTTTGAGGTAGGCCAGGCGGTGCCGGATCCTAGTTGATCTGCACAGCTATGGCTCATTGGATGCGGCAGTCTGGAACCTCTTCGACCAGAACCTCCAACTGCTGCAGTTGGACCTCTACTGATGATTTCTCGCCCCATGGCCTCTCTGGTGAGTGTGGCTGCTGGTGTGTGGTTGGTGCAGAAAGTCTTGTGTCAGTTCCTGAGAACTCATCGTTCTCCCTTGTTAATATAGCTCCTGGCCTCAGATTCCCTCGCTCCCTTAATTGATTAATGTAGTGCCTCCAGGTCCAGCCATCCTCTAACTTTACAATGTGTGAACATGGCCCAGTTATGCTAGTTATGGATGCCGGTACCCACAGGAGATTGCCAGTGTAGTTCCCAGCGAATACCTGGTCCCCCACATCAAATTCCCTATGCGAGTCAAGGGACTTGTCTGTTGTATAGGCTGAATGCAGCCTATCTAACACTGTTCTAAGTCTTCGGCCCATTAATAATTCTGCTGGTCTATGATTTGTGGATGGACATGGGGTAGAATGCTGGATTAGCAGATACTGGGCTACTCTAGTTGGCCATGGCCCTGGGCCCATCTTTGCTAGTGCTTCTTTTGCAGATCTTACCTCTCATTCTGCCATTCCATTACTAGAGGGATTGAAAGGAGCAATTAATGCATGTCTTATGCCTAAACTAATAAGAAAGAGCTCAAAACTTCTTGAGATACATTGTGGCCCATTATCTAATACAATTAGATCAGTAAGCCCATGGGTGGTGGTGAATACCTTTTGTAAAGCTAAACTGACAGCTTCAGATTTGTAGAGGTCATTAAAACTACCTCAGAAAGCATCTACTAGGATGAGGAAAAATCTGGCCTTGGAA
The DNA here is from genome assembly GCF_900518735.1 of Pseudonaja textilis. The sequence goes on along the minus strand of NW_020769716.1, from coordinate 76,075 downwards.
GGGCCCTGCAAAATCAATATGCAGGCATGACCATGAACCTCTGGGGGCTTCCCATTCTCTTACTGGGGGTAATGGCTTTTGGGGGTAATGGCCTAGTTTCCTGACAGTGCTGAGACCCTGACACCCATTCAGATATTGCCTGGTCCATCCCTGGCCACCACACATAACTTTGGCCTAGGGACTTCATATGAATGATGCCCAAGTGACCCTTTTGGAGTGCCCCCAGTACGTCCTTTTGTAAGGATGAGGGAATTATCACTCTACTCCTCCATAGTAAACAACCCTTTCTGCAAGACAGCTCTTGTTGCCTTATTTTGAAGGGACAACAATCAGCAGGCACAGACTCTTGTGGCCATCCCCTTTTCACCCAGTCCAAAATTTGCCTTAAGAGTCTGTCTTTAGCTGAATGGGCAGCAATGTCTGCAGTGGTCAGTGGGAAGTCCTGTTGATGGTCAATGAGGAGGATGGATTCCTCAGCCTCGTGGTCCTCAGCTGCAGCTGGAATCGCGCACCTGCTGAGGGCATCAGCATGGCTGAGATGTTTGCCCAGCCGATATGTCAGTGCGTATGAGTATGCTGCCAAAAAAAAAAAAAAACAACCCACTTTGTCGTTCAAGGGGAGAGTATTTGAGGAGTCTGTTTATCCCCAGTGAATAACCCTGGTAAAGGCTTATGATCCATGATAAGTTCAAACTTATGTCCATAAACATACTCGTGGGAACATTTAACACCAGTAATGGCAGTAAGGGCCTCACGATCTATTTGGCTATAATTCCATTCTGCTGGCGATAGGGTCCTAGAGAAGAATGCTATAGGGGCCTCAGAGCCATTAGGCAGTCTGGCTCAAAACTGCCCCTACTCCATATGGAGAAGCATTGCATGCTAATGCTAAGCATTTGTTGAACTGTATGAGAACAGAGTCTGAAGTTTACAAGTCCTTCACAGTCTTAAAAGAGTTAGCCTCTTTCTTGCCCCAAACCCAAGGTGATTTTTTTATCTAAAAGTCTGTGTTCAGCTACTGATGCCTTGTGAGGAATGAAAATGGAGTAGAAATTGAGGAGGCCAAGGAAAGCCTGCAGCTCAGTTTTGCTGTTTGGAGTGGGAGCACTTTTTATGGCTTGAACCTTAGCTGTCGTAGGATGAATTCCAGCAGCATTGATCAGGAACCCCAGGAACTCCACCCTAGCCATGCCCAAAGGGCACTTACTCTTTTTTAGTTTCAAACCTGTTTCCTGGAATCTCTTAAAAACTTCCCTTAGGCTGTCTAAAAGTGCCTTTTCATCTCTAGCTGAAACAATAATGTCATCAAAGTATGGAACAACTCCAGGAAGCCTTGTAAGAGTTGTTCCATTAGGGACTGGAATATTCCAGGGGCAGCACTAATGCCAAATTGCAGCCTATTGCATCTAAACTGTGCTTATGAATATACTTTAGTTTTCCTTTCTTTTACAGACCTGAAAAGGTCATTGGTCATAAAGTCATTGGTTACCACTGTCATAGCTGTGAATGGTCATTAAATTAGGCAGCTGCTAAACAAGAACTACTTCTATTGGCATAAGCCACAGGCTCATAGAAACAAAGATAAATTTCATCCCACATATTTCCTTCTTTTTTAACATTTTACCCACCCAAGATTTATTTATTTATTTATTTATTATGTCAAACAATTATTAGATAACAAGTATAAGTATAAACATAGTTATAAATACATGAAATGGATATGAATAAGAAAAAAAGAAACAATAGGACAGGGATAGTAGGCACATTTTGGTGTACTTATGCATGCCACCTACAGACCTCTTAGGAAAGGGGTGAGGTCAATAGTAGACAGTCTAATGTTGAAGATTTTGGGGTTTGGGGAAGAAACCACAGAGTCAGGTAGAGTATTCCAGACATTGACCACTCTGTTGCTGAAGTCGTATTTCCTGCAATAAAATTTGGTGCGGTTAACCTTGAATTTGTATCTATTTTGTGCTCTTGTATTGTTTTGGTTGAAGCTGAAGTATTCATTGATAGGTAGGACATTGCAATACATAATTTTATGTACTATACTTAGATTGAACCAAAGGCGGAGGAGTTCTAGATTGTCTAGGTCTAAAATTTCACTATGATCTAGAATTTCAGCATGGTTGCAATAATCTTCAAGTAAAATAAGTAGATTTATTTATTATATCAGTTCAGTCTTTGTAAACAGCAACGGTTCATGCCCCACATTTCCTAGTCATACCACAACTAAGTCTAATGACCTACTACATATTGACTTTACAGAAGATAACATAGAAAAGGCACTACGAAACCTAAAACCATTTCTATCTATTGGCCCCAATGGATTATGTGCATATGTCTTTAAAAGCTCTCCCCTGCCATAGTGAAATCCCTAAGCATTATATATGAGATATCATTCAGAACCAGCTCCTTACCAAACCTATGGTCCTTAGCTACGGTCATCCCTATCTTCAAAAAAGGTGACCCCAGCCTGGTTGAAAACTACAGACCAATTTCACTGTGTTATGTCACATGCAAAGTCATGGAATCAATCATTAACCAATTCATCACTCTCCAACCTACTCTCCCAAAAACAATTTGGTTTCAGGAAAAAATTGTCCTGCACTCTACAACTCCTACACTGCAAAAACATACGGACTACTCTACTTGACCAGGGGAAAAGCTATAGATGCAATTTACACAGACTTCTGTAAAGCCTTTGATTCAGTGGTATACAATAAACTACGGTCAAAGCTAAACTCTTATGGCATTTCCTGATCCCTCCATAAGTGGATTACTGCATTCCTGTCAAATAACAACAAATAGTAAAAATAGGGAGCGCTAAATCAAACCCTGCTCCAGTTAACAGTGGTGCCCCCCAAGGTAGCGTTCTAGGACCCACACTCTTCATACTCGATATAAATGACCTTTACAATCATCTTATAAGCAACTGCATCCTCTTTGCGGATGACATAAAACTATTCAACACCACTGACAATGCTATGGTACTATCCTTCAAAGCAACCTTGATTATGTGTCTGAATAGTCAAACATCTGGCAACTCGAAATCTCGACCAACAAATGCTCTGTCCTACACATTGGTAAAAAAAATCAGTACACCAAATACAAACTAGGCGGATATGACCTTGCTGATGAACCTCACTCTGTCAAGGACCTTGGAGTTCTCATATCAAATGACCTAAGAGCCAAAGCTCACTGAAACAGCATTGCCAAAAAGTCATTAAGAGTTATAAATCTAATCTTATGAAGCTTCTCCTCTGGAAATATCGAATTGCTAACTAGAGCATACAAAACTTTTGCCAGACCAATACTCGAATACAGCTCATCAGTCTGGAATCTGCACTGCATATCAGACATTAATACAATCGAGTGAGTCCAGAAGAATTTCACGAGAAGAGTACTACACTCCTCTGCTTGCAACAGATAACCCTATATCACCAGGCTTGAGATTTTGGACTTGGACAACCTTGAACTATGCCACCTATGGTTAGACTTAAGCGCAGCACACAAAATTATCTGCTACAATGTCCTACCAGTCAATGACTACTTCAGCTTCAACCACAACAATACAAGCACACAACAGATACAAACTCAATGTAAATTGCTTCAAACTGCACTACCTGACTCCATTGTTACATCCTCTAACCCGCACTCCTTTAACCTCAAACTAACTACTATTGACCTCACCCCGTTCCTAAGAGGTCTGTAAGGAGCATGCATAAGTGTACTATTGTGCCTACCGTCCCTGTCCTATTGTTCCCATTTATTCATACCTGTTTCCTGTATTCTTACTCATGCTTAAACTTATATGTATTATTTTGTAAGTGATTGACAAATCAAATAAATAAATAAAAATACAATAAATGATTTCAATGTCAAACAATAAACATGTTTACTAAAGTGGTTCTGCTACTGAAGGCATCACCTCTGAATTTCCCTTTAGTTCTCATAAATACTGTAATTAGTATGCCAGATCAAAACTCTAGTGACTTTAAGTGACACTGAACAAAACATTCAGCAATGACGTCTTCAGTGGAGATAAAGAACAGCTACATTTGGGCAGAATCATTGTCAGGAACTTTGACTCTTTCAGTCTCTTTATCTACTGAGTCTTTTGGCCAAAGAAAATGCTTTGCT
>NW_020769716.1:11758-46932 GCF_900518735.1 Pseudonaja textilis | reverse complement strand
TCCATTTGGAAGTAAATTGGATGCAATATGAATTGGAAAGATTTTTTAAAATATATGTTATTTATATATTTTTCTTTAACACGCATAAGTGCTTAATAAACAGTGCATTGTCTGGGTCACTTATATCTAGTAATAATTTTCCAACTTCTAATTTCTACCTCTATTGTCTAACCATTGATAAAACAAATCCCATGTTAACAAACATTCTGTGTCTTCTTTGTCTTTTATCTTTACTGTTAACCTATCCATTTCCGCATAGTCTAGTATTTTTCTAATTATTATTTTCATCTGTAGGAGTTTCCTCATTCTTCCAATGCTATGCAAATCCAATTCTTACTGCTGTCAAGTTACGTAGTAACTTTATCATATTTTTATCATATTTTTCTGGTATTATACCTGACAAAAATATTTCTGGCTTTAAATCTATGTTTCTTTAACATTTTCTCTAAATTTCATCCATTTTTTTGCCTTAGGGCATGTCCACCACATGTCATAGTAAGAACCTCCAGTATCTGATTACATTTCCAACATTTGATGGACATGTTTTTAAACATCTTAGGTAGCCTTGCCGGTGGCAAATGCCACCTGTAAAACATTTTATACAGTCTTCCTTATACCTGAAAAGTTGCCATTGTCAATGTATAATTTTTATTCCACAATTCTTGCCATTTATCTAATTTTATAGTATAGCCAAGTTTTTTTGCCCACACTGTCATTGTTCTTCACTTATTTGTTTCTCATATTTTTATTTACTATGCCCTTGTTTCCTTCCTTCTGTTTCCTTCCTCTAGATTTCATATGGCTTGTTTGAATTAGAAATTCCTGCTGTATCACATTCTCCATCTTTTTATTGTATGGTCCTTAATGAAGCTCTTCAGTACAAAGATTTAATCCAGCTCCTTCTGCATTTCAAGTGGAAATGGGTAGGGCTTATCACAGTGAATAACCTAGATGGGGAACACTTTTTGTGGATCTTGGAGCCCCTGCTTTTGAAAAATAAGATTTGCTCTGAATTCACTACAAGATTTGACAAAAATCAGCACTTTGGTAGCATTTCTAGTGTGATCGATGAGGCAAGGAGTCATCTCAGCTTTTTTATTTTATTTTTTTAAAACAAATTTTATTAATTTTACAATTAAAAACAAATCAACAACACATACACAAATAGAAGAGCAAAAAAGAAAAGAAAGAGAAAAAGAAAAAGAAAAAAAGAAAGGAAAAAAAGGAAAAGGGAACACTTAAAAACATTCTCAATTTTGACAGTTTGTAAGATCTTTTCTCTTCTTGATTTATGCCATATACGCACACCTCATCCATATGTATGGTTACATATCACTCATATAGATTTGTCCTATTCTTTTTTTGCCTGATATAGAATCTGTCTTTGTTCTAACCATTTATACCAGCAAATCCAATTGTTATAATATATTGAAGAATCTTTATTTTTTAAGGCTAAAGTTAGTTGGTCCATTTCTGCACAGTCTGAGATTTTTGGGATGATCATCTGTTCTGTAGGTATATGAGGTAGCTTCCAACATTGAGCAAACGCTAATCTGGCCGCTGTTAGTACGTGTATTGTTATGTACTTCACTTTTTTTGATAGCTGTTTATCGAAAATCCCTAACAGGAAGGACTCTGGTTTATACTCAATCTGTTCTTTTGTTATATATTCCAGCCAATTTCTAATTCTCTGCCAGTATTTTTGGGTTTCTTTACAGGACCACCACATATGAGAAAAGGTTCCATCTATTCTTTTACATTTCCAGCATTTCGGACTCATGTTGGGGCACATCTTTGCTAATCTCGAGAGAGGAAGGTGCTATCTGTAAAACATTTTATAAGCGTTTTCTTTATATGCTGCCGATTTTGTGATATTGTTTCTACTCCAGATCTTTTCCCATTCTATTAAAGTGATACTCCGTCCTGCTCCAGGCTATCATATTCCCTTTAACTGTCTCTTCTTCTAACTCTACTTCTAATAGATAGTTGTAAAATTTAGTTATATTTTTCTTGTCTGATCCTAGTAAGATTTTGTCTAATTGCTGGAGTTTATTGTTAATTCAAAATTCTTTCCTATCCTGTTTGTATCTACTATGAATTTGGAGATATACCGACTGATCAATTTTAAATCCCCGCTATTGAAGCTCTTGTCGTGATTTCAAATTTCCTTTTGTATCCAATAAATCCTTATATTTAATCATTTTGGTAATGTCCAAATTGTTTGGGTGAATCATCACCTCCATTGTCAATAACCATATCGGTACTTTTAGTGTTTTTTCTGTATTTTTTTCCAATTGGTTAATAATGAATCTCTAATTAAATGTCTATGGAAATATGTCTGATTAACTTTCCCTACCTCCCATAAAAAGGCATGCCACCCCCTCTGCAAATCGTGGCCTTCTAACAATAACGTTCTCTTATTAATTAAATTCACCCAATCTTTTAACCATACTAGAGAGGCTGCCGTATAATACAATTCCCAATTTGGAAGTGCCAACCCTCCCCTGCTCTTCAAACCCTGCATTGCCTTTAAATATATTCTAGACTTTTTTCCTTGCCAAATAAATTTAACAGTTATTTTGTTAAGTTCTTCAAAAAACTTTCTGTGTAGTTTAATTGGAATCATCTGAAATAAGTATAAAAATTTTGGGAGAATATTCATTTTAATAGAAGCAATCCTGCCCAATAATGAAAGTTGCAGTCTGCCCCATGATTCTAGATCTTTCTTTACTTGGTGCAACAATTTGTCATAATTATTCTACTTAAGTGTCTTGCAATGTGGTGTCAGCCATATTCCTAAATATTTAACTTTCTTTGTCACCTGTATTCCCATAACTTCTTCTAAATCTTTTTTCTGTTTTTCTGTTAAATTTTTAGTCATTAGTTTTGTTTTCTTCCTATTAATTTTGAGTCCTGCTACTGGACTGAATTGTTCTAGTTCGTTTATCAATTTTTATCCTCTTTCTATTGGTTCCTCCATAAAAAAGCCATATCATTGGCAAATGCTTGTAATTTGTATTCTTCTTTCTTAATCTTCTATCCTTTAATCTCTGGGTTTTGTTTAATTCGTGTTAATAATGTTTCTAGAGAGAATATGAAGAGCAGGGGTGAGAGTGGGCAACCTTGTCTAACTTCTTTTTCTATTTTTATTGGGCGAGTATATTCCCCGTTTATTATAATATTAGCCTGCCGTGTATCATAAATTGTTGTTATGATGTTTTCAAATTTAGTGCCCAAATTCTTATTATAAATTTTTTGAATTAGAAATTGCCAACTTAAATTATCGAATGCCTTTTCTGCATCTAAAAACATAAGTGCAGTTTGTTTTTCAGGGTAGGCTTCATAAAATTCTAAAACATCTACTATTGTTCTTAAAATATTCCTTATCTGTCTAGTGGGAGAAATCCATTTTGGTCTTCGTGTATATACAAATTTAAAATTCATTTCAATCTGTTAGCTATGATGGAGGTAAATATTTTGTAATCGGTGTTTAGGAGTGAAATTGGTCTGTAATTGGTAATATATCTAAGATCAGATTCCTCCTTTGGGATCAGCGAAATCAATGCTCCCCACCATGAGTCCGGCATTCTGGCTGCCAATAAGACATTGTTAAACACTTCCATCATAAGAAGTCCAATTTGTTCTGCAATTGCCTTATATAATTCTCCCAGGATCCCATCTGGTGCCGGGGCTTTATTATTTCCCTGATTATTGCTGATTTCAATTCGAACCAAGTAATGTCTTTATTTAATAATTCTATCAATTCTTCCCCGATTACTTTATCTTTCATTTCATCTAAGTAATTTCTTATTCTATCTTCATTAATTTCTTCCTTTTTGTATAACTCTTCGAAGTATTTGTATGCAATGTCTTTTTTCTTTTCTATCTCTTGTTGTATGTCACCCTTCTCGTCTATTAATTGGTAGATCAATCTCTTTTCTTACTTTTTTTTTAATTTATAAGATAACCATCTTCCTGGTTTATTAGCATGCTCAAAGTAAATTTGTTTAGTCGTTTTCAAATTTATTATCATTTTCTTTTGTTCAATTAAATTCAAATTATGTTTGACTGCTATTATCTGATTTTGTACTCTTTGATCTTTAGGGGTCTTTTGTAATTGAGTTTCTAATTCCTTAATTTGTTGTTGTAATTTATTTTGCTGAGCATATTTTTATTTATTTCTCATAGCATTATAAGAGATTATTATACCTCTTATTACTGCCTTCCATGTATCCCAAATATTTTGTTTCGAGGTTACACCATTATCATTTTCCTTTAAAAAATAGTTTAATTCCTCTTTAAGTTTATTAGTATACTCTTTTTCTCTTATTAATTGGGTGTTTAATGTCCATCTTTTCTTTGGTTTTTTCCTACCCTTACAAGTTATTTGAATTGGATTGTGGTCTGCCCATTCATTTGGTAAAATTTTGATTCCTTTTATCTCGTTTGCTTTTTCCCCATTCATCCACGCCATATCAATTCGTGTCCATATTTGATGTGTATTAGAATAAAATGTGAATTGTTTTTCTTCGGGGTATAGTCTTCTCCATAAGTCCACCAAATTTAACTTTTTCATCATTTCCTTACATGTCTTAGGAAACTCTCTTTTTCCCTTTTTACTCTTCCTCGCATTGCTATGGTCCTTTTGATAATCAGCAGTAGAGTTGAAATCTCCTATAATACAAATATTCCTTTTTTCAAATCCTATAATTTTTTGATGTAAATATTTAAAAAACTCTTTCTGATCTTCATTTGGGGCATAAATTACTACTAATAGAATTGAAATAGCATTAATCCAGATCTGTAAAACCAAAGTTCTTCCTTCAGGGTCTGACTAAACTAAATCTGCTTTCAGATCGTCTTTCACATATATTGCAATCCCTTTCTTTTTTCTCGTGTCTGCTGGTGCAGTAAATAGCTTCCCTAGTTTCGGGCAGTCTAAGTATTTTTCATCTACTTTCCTTATGTGAGTTTCCTGTAGGCATATTATGTCGGCATTTTGTTTGATTAATTTAGCTATTATCCTTTTCCATTTTGTCATCGAATTTAAACCATTTATGTTAATGGATAGAAGTTTCTTTTCTTCTTCCATTTAATTAGTTCTGTTTCGCTCTTTGTCTCATGATAATTCCAGTCTCTCCTTGTGCTTGCTGGGGACTAGTTTCTTCTCTCTCCTGAGGTGGATAAACGTTCCTTTGGTTTCTTGAGGGTCCTTCTTTTTTGTTTCTGTGGTAACTGTGGTCTTCCTGTGAATTTCTTTCCAATTCCTCCTTACTACTCTGATCTAGTTGTTCATAAAAATCCTGAGCCCTTTCCATAGAGTCTATTTTAATTTTCCTTTCTTTCCAAGAAACTAACATCCCCTCCAGGATTAACCATTTAAATAGAATTCTTTTCTGATTTAGATTAGTAGCTAGAAATTTATAGTCTCATCTTATTTCTCTTACTTTCCTTGGAATTTGCTTAAGAATCCAAAGTTCTTTGCCTTTATACATAATTGTTCCATCTCTGGACATCCTAAATATTATATCCCGGACACTCCTTCTCGCAAAGCAAATGTGGACCTCTCTCAGACATTTATGGCATCTCGCATAGTTGGTGCTGACCCTGTAGACTTCATCAAATTCCCAAAGTATATCATCGTTATCTTTTCCCAGTAGTCCGGCCAGTATTTCTGCCATTAGCTGCTCCAGGTCTTCTTCCTTGGATTCCTCAACATTCTGTAATCTCAAGTATGCAGCCACCTTGTCCATTTCTAGGTAGACCAATGAGTCTTCCATTTCTTTGCTCAAATTTTTTAGTTCTTCATCTACCCTTTCCAATTTCTTTTCCGTTTATTCCATCCTTGTCTCTACTTCTTTTATCATTGCTTCATTTTTTTACAGGGCCTGTTGTAGTGTTCCAATTTTATCCTCTACTTTAAGGATGTCCGCTTTCATTTCAGCTTTTAATTTCCCCATCTCCTCTTTTAGTTCACTAATATCTGCTCTTGTTTCATTATGATTTTTTATCATTATTTCTTGAAGGTTCTTCATTGATTCTTGTAGGGTTAGCAAAGTTGATTGTATATTGGCATTCGAGACATTAGCTTGTTTTTCCCCTGGCAGCGATTCTTCTGTGGTTTTTTGAACGGTGGGTGAAGCTGTTGCCAGGGTAGTTGTTAAAGTCGGGGTAGCCTTCCTTCCAGTTTTCAGAGCCATGGTCGTTGTAGAAGTCATTTCTTTTAATATTTGTTTCCATTGTTGGATTATATTAGTTATATTATCCCAAATTACCATTCAGTATTATCACCCCAATATTAGAATTCCGGTATCTAGTTGCTTAGTCCACCTATCTACTATGTAGCTGTATTCTGAATTCTTAACTAGTAACTGAAATATATAAATATATGTTATTTTTAATCCTAAATTCTCAATCACGTATACAATTTTATGAAGTCTATGTTCAAATACTATGCAACACTATATAACATTCCATATAATAAATATATATAATAAATAGTATATCAAATCTAACCAAGTTTAGATTTTGTAAGTTTATAAGTATTGTAAATATATATGTATTCTTATCTAACCTTATCTAACCCTATTTTGAGTATTAGATATTCTAAGTATTCTTAGTCACCAGTATTCTTGAACCTAAACAGTATTATTTCTTTCCCCAATAGATTGGTTATAATCACACACTAAGTTATACTATTAAAACATTAAATATTAAATATTAAGTCTTATACTTATTGATTAAATAGTTCTTAACCTTCTTGCTTTCCTTTCAGGCTTCTGACAGACACTAGTGCGAAAAATTATAACTTGCCAATCTTCCTCTCCACCGTTAAGCTCTTCCTGCCACCTTTTTCTCCACTAATCTTACAAACTGTCACTTACTCACTTTTCACATCAGAGGCAATCCAGACTTTGGAGCTGCCATTGATAGGAGGCTGTCTCTTGCACATTGGGCTCTGGAGGGCTCCTCTTCGCTGCTAGGGGGTTGCCTTCTCCAAACTGCAGCCTGAGTTTACCCCCACACCGACACGAATCTCTCTGGGATTCAAGCACCCTCTGGGGATCGCACCAACCACAAAAAGAGATAAGCTGAAACTGCAGACGGGCTTCTGCATCTCTACTCATCCTTGCCTTGCCACCGGAAGTCCATCTCAGCATTTTTAAAAAGAAAAAAGCCCAGGCAATTATTGTTTATGGTTAAAACATAACTGTGAAGTGGTTGGCTTCAGCACTGCTACTAGGAGTTTATTTTATAACTGATCTGACTTACAATGGGACTTTGTCTACCTCAAAGGTGTGGATTACAACTGCTCAGAATGACTTCACTTTACATCTCCTGCAAAAGTCATTTCCAATGCAAATCTTTCATGGAGCTCTTGCCTTCATGTTTCATACAAAACAGCCACAAGGATTTCAGAATTTTCTTAAGACAATCAAACTTCCTAACAGGAAAAGAGAAGGTTTTATTTCCAGTTTTTGAGAACAAGCTTTTGAGTGCACAAATGGTGTGTGTCAGGGAGAGGAGTCCCTGGAGAGTCTTCTTGCACCTTTCTTTGAAATGAGCATGACAGGGCACAGTTACAGTATCTACAAAGGGGTTTCTGCTCTGAAACATAGCTTGCATGCAGCTCTTATATCACAACCCATCCTTCAAGCTATGGAGAGTAATAAAAAAGTGGAACCTTGGCAGGTAAGCTTCCTCAATTTTCTTTTTAATTGTCTAGAAAATGTAAGAGACTGGCCCACGTTGCTTCAGTCCAGCCTAGCCAATGTGACTTCAGCCTGGTCTATCCAATGTGAAGAGGAAACATGCCAGCAGTTTGGACAAGCTGGCCATGCCCATCCAGTTGGCCACAGAAGGCATCAAGCTGACCTTGTTCACCCAGTCGGCCATGCCCACCCAGTTGGCCACACTCACCCAGCCACCTGATGCGGCCCTCAGTGAAATTGAGTTTGACATACTCCTGGACTAGAATACAGATTGTCCTTGAGTTACAATCACAACTGTCCAAAATTTCTGTTGCTAAGTGAGCATATTAAGGGACGTTTGCTCCATTTTATGACTTTTCATGTCACCATTATTAAATGAATCACTGCAGTTGTTAAGTTAGCAACGTGGTTGTTAAGTGAATCTGGTTTCCCCAATGACTTTGCTTGTCAGAAGGTTGCAAAAGGGGATCATGTGACAATGGGACACTGCCACCATCATAAATATGATCCAATTGCCAAACATCTGAATTTTGATCACATAACCATGGGGATGCTGCAATGGTTGTAAATGTGAAAAATGATCATATCGCTTTTTTCAGTCCTTTGTCACTCTGAACAGTCACTAAATGAAGATAAGTCGAAGACTACCTTACAACTGAAGGACCTCAAGTACCTGCCATTCCAGTATTCATCAAGCTTGTTTATTTCATTCAACTTATGTGCTGCCCATCTCATTACCCAAAACAATTCAACAATATAATAAAATTATAAATATAAAAAGATTAAAATTATTGAGTCATATTGTATAGGACAATCCATGCTTTTTTAAACAAAAAATAAAGCTTGTTGTTTAGTTCCTGGACATTTCGTTACCAAAATAAGTAAATAGAAGGCTTTCTTCTTGTTTAATGTGATAATTGAAGATTGAAGTCACCAAGAAAGATAAAAGTGTGTGAGCAGGGTGCTGCTGCTGTGGGGTTGGATGTGGGGTTGGATGCAGAATTGTGGGTTGTGTGACTTTCTTTTGATGCAATCAGCTCGGTAGTCAATGTATAGATCCTTTTCTCCATTATCTAGACAGTTTTTGAGTTCTATCTGCTTTTGTACAGTATTTGTACAGTATTTGTGCAGGACAGGCAGAATAGTAGGAAGATATTGGTCTTGATTCCTGGAAGAAGTAGAGTGAAGCAAAAGTAATTTGGATTTTGTGATAAAGCAAAGTAATATTGAAGCTAGGAGTGAATTTGCAATGCTAATCTAACCCTGAATTCTCATCGTCTTTCTCTCTTTCTCCATGCTGTTTGGATGGTGGGAGGGGCTGGAATTCCCCCACATGCTAGAAACAAAAGAGAGCTCCCAAAGCGATGCTTCCTCTGCATATCTTTTTCTGAGCCACAGAGTTGCAAAACCAGGTTGCACTACAGGAAACCCCGCCGCCGCCGCTCAATTTGTCTTCCTGCTATCTCAAAGACTCCATTTGCAAACAAGGAGAGTCAGAAATTTCCCAGCTCTCAAAGGTCTTAAAACCTTCTACAAATGCAGTGAGAGAGTCTGAGGAATCATGCCTATGTTCTTATAAGTAAAATGAAAGCTGATCCACTTCTACTCATCTGGAATGGAGGCAAAGCCATAAAAAGAGGCCCTTTCCAGTTAGTTTACAATCTGGTATCCAAGTAACAAGGTCATAAAAATTCCTCCTGCCAGAGCCATCTCCAGAGCAATAGGCACATTCCTACCCCCTGAAGAGAGACACTCGATCTAGCAATGATTTAAACAAAGCCAGCATCTTGCTTTTGTTATACTGCTGAAGTCAATATGGATTTTTCCTTTAACAAAATTAGTGGCAATCTAAAAGCAAAGAGGAATTATTTAACCATGGTGGCTATGCAACGTACTAAAACGTTGTGTCAATGTAATAACCTTTCCTTCCAGCCTCCTCAATTGCCATTCAACTGCTAGCCTCTAGCACCATCTGATTGTCAAGTAGAAAATTCCAAAAAAAAGAGTAATGAATTTGCAGGAAGTTTCCTAATTTTAGCAACTTCTTCCCACTTTAACCCAAGGGTCAAGCATCATTAAGAGACCTAATCTGTGCTTAGCAACAGTGTCTTCCAGACCTAGCAAGTACCACAAACAGGCAAATTTGTGCTCCGCACCAAACATCTCCCAGACTTCGCAATACACCCTAAGCCAGTGATGGCTAACCTATGACACGCGTGTCACTCGTGAAACGTCAAGGCACTTTGACTGACATGCCTGTTGGTCCACTCGGGAGGAGGGGGAGGAGGTGGTGGTGGCGGCTCATGTTGTTTTCTGAGCTCTAGGCTTGTGGGCTCAGAAAACAATGCGAGCCGAGGTGGCTTCAGCTCCGCTTGGCTTCGTTTCCTCAGCCCCAGCTGCTTTCAGTCTGCTCGGGAGGAAGGGGAGGAGGTGATGGCAGCAGCTCGCATTGTTTTCTGAGCCCATGAGCCTAGAGCCTAGAGCTCAGAAAACAACGTGAGCAGCCACCACCCCCTCCTCCCCCTCCTCCCGAGTAGACTGAAAGTAGCTGGGGCTGAGGAAACAAAGCCAAGTGGAGCCAAAGCCACCTCAGCTCACGTTGTTTCTGAGCCCACGAGCCTAGAGCCAGGGTGCTTTCATTGCACGGCGGAGCTTCTTGTCTCAGGAAATGCTGGGCAACTTTGCTGCCCCCTGGGGGGAGGGCGATTCTGGGCTGCGTGATTGGGGGACTTCGTCACTTTGGGTGGGTGGGTGGGAGCAAGGACGTTGACTTTAAGCGGCGGGGGCGGATCGCGTGTGCTGGAAAGGGCTTGACTGTATTCCAGGGAGAGAGAGAGAGAGAGATCATAAGAACAGCTCTTGCTTTTTTCTCGCAAGGGAGAGAGTGACTCTTGCCTCCCACTGTCATCATCATCATCTTCTTTTGGGTTAGTGAATCAATTAAACCTTTCATGATAGTGAGATCGTTTCCCAAATTTCCCTTAAATCAGGGAAGAAATCAGAAACAAACCTTTGGACTGAGAATAAGCCTGTTCCTATGATGCCATTTTTGTTCACTGCAGTGTGAAAAGTGTGAAAAAACACACTTCTTTTTCTTCATCATTTAATTACCTCTGTAACAGTGTTGTTGGACTGACTCCTGGTACAAAATAATATAAGTTAATTTCTTAATTTACCTTGTATATAAATTGCCATGATTTTTATTTATCTATTGTTGCAGCCCTGAGATGGATAATCCAAAACGTAAAAAAGCAAGATTGAATGATAAAGAGAGTGGTAGTAGCAGACCCTTTCAAGATACATGGACAGAGATGTATGGCATTATAGACAGAAAAAACAGATCATTGTGCATACTATGTAATGGGACAGTAGTAAGCAGAATATGGAACATAAATAGACATTTTGAAACTAATCATCCCCAGCTCTTGGAAAAAAGTCTGGATGAAAGGAAGGAATGCATTTCTAGGCAGTTACACCTCTATAACAGCCAATCAAATTCCCTCCTTAAATTTGTAAGAGGCTCTACAAATTTAACATCAGCAAGTTTATGTGTTGCTCACTCCATAGCTCAGCATGGAAAAGCCCTCAATGAAGGAGAATTTATTAAAGAAACTCTTCTAAGATGTGCACCAGTTTTATTTCATGATATGCAAAATAAAGATGCTATAATTAAGTGAATTTCTGAGTTACCAATCAGTAGAAATGTCATCAAAGACAGAATAATGAGATTGAACACAAACATACAGCATCAGTTAAAAAGAGACTTAGATAATTGTAAATATTTTTTGATTTCTTTTGATGAAACTACTGATGTCACATCAAATGCTCAGTTGGCCATTATTGCTAGATATTCAGATGGCCTCACAATGAGAGAAGAGTTGATTAAGTTAGAATCAGTGCCAACAAGTACATCAGGGAAGGAAATATGTAAGGTTCCGTGACCTAAGTTTTGATATGTGTAAAGTTGTGTCAGTGACGACAGATGGGGCACCCAATATGGTGGGAAAAAGTGTAGGATTTGTGAAGTTGTTTATGGAAGCTATTTTTATCCACTTGTTCCTTTTCATTGTATTATCCATCAGGAGGTGTTGTGTGCCAAAGAAGGATTCACAGAATTAAATGATTTAATATCAGTTGTAACAAAAATAGTAAATTTCATAGCTGCTCGACCCCCTCACAAGTGAGAATTTTCTGCACTGTTACAGGAAATTGATTCAACCTATAGTGGACTGCTGATGTTCAATAATGTGAGGTGGCTAAGCCGAGGAAAAGTACTTGAGCGATTTGTGGAGTGCTTTTCTGAAATTAAGCTTTTTCTTGAGAATAAGGATCTTGCAAACTTTCCTCAGCTCAATGATCATAAGTGGGTTTACTCATTGATGTTTTTCACAGATATCTCTGTTCATATGAATAAGCTCAACTTAAAATTACAAGGTTTGGGCAAAAGTATTGATGTTATGTTTGGATACATAAAAGCCTTTCAAAGTAAACTTAAAATCTTTAAGCAAGATATAGAAAGTAAAACGTATAAGTATTTTCCACAAGTAAAAAAGTATTTTGAGAATGCCAGCACAACTGTACAAAATGAAATAGAGCCCATGCACATGAAGTACCATGATATTGTGAACTCATTATTTGACCAGTTCAGTGAAAGATTTAATCAATTTAGAAGCCTTGAACAGACCATTAAAATAATTAAGTATCCAGATGTAGTAGTCTACAGTACTTTAGAATTAGTTTCAAATGGATGAAAATTGATGATTTGGAGATGCAACTTGCTGAATTTCAAGACAGCATCTGGATTCAAATGTTTGTCAATTTGAGGTCCAAGCTTGAGAACCTGGAAAGAAATCGTTTGGAGAATGAAGAAGACTGCCACTACAAACAGGAAATTTGGAGTGCTTGGAACAGATTACCAGACACTTTTAGTGCCTTGAAAAATCTAAGAATGGCTTTACTCACAATTTTTCCCTCAACATACTTTTGTGAGACCTTATTCTCAGCATTAAATAATATTAAAACAAATAAAAGAAACAGACTGACAGATGAAGTTAGTAGTGCTTGCTTGGCCCTGAAATGCACAAAATACAACCCTGCAATTGAAGATTTAGCAAATGAAATTCAGCAACAGAAAAGTCACTAAGGTAAATCATTATTTGTGTTCCAGACTAGCAGGCTCGAAAGCCTGCAACTCTGATTGGCCCGCAAATAGCAGATCGTGATTGGTCACCGCAGACTGATCTGATTGGCTAGTAAACGGGCTGCCGCGATTGGCCCAGCCAAGCGCGGCAAACTCAAATCACCTTCATTGGCTGCCTAGCCACAGCCAGCCCTATATAAGGGGCTGCTGTGGCCAGGATATTTCGCTCAGATCTGAAGTCACTAATAAAGAGCTGTTGTTGCTATCTGAGTCTTGCCTCCGTTCTTGGACCCATCCTCCCAGATTTAACACTGGTGACGAGGATGGGATGCGGAGGCCTGCTGAACACTTGCTAAGCTAAAGGAGCACGTGGCTGACAGAGTGCAACATCGGTGACATGGCCAGCAGCGCTATACCACCCGCCCCATTCGATCCAGCTAGCAAGGACTGGGACTCATATATGGACAGATTTCAAATGTTCATAGAGTCCAGCAACCTAAAGGATGCCATGCCCAGCAAGAAACGAGCCGTTTTTCTAACGCATTGTGGACCCGCCATTTTTAAAATGGCTAAAGCACTTGCAAAACCAGCTGAAGTCAAAATGATGGACTGGGATACCCTTGCTCCCATCCTTCACAACCATTACGCCCCAGCAGTACCGACTCTCATTCGCAGGCACGAGTTTTATCAGAGGGACCAGCGTGAAAGTGAGAGTGTTGGGGATTTCATGGCTGACCTGAGAAACCTGGGCGGATTATGTGGCTTCGCTAATCTAGAAGAAGCTATGAGAGACAGAATTGTCCTTGGCCTGAGAGATCCAACTGTCCAAAGCAAGATCATGGCCAAAGGAGACATCTCACTTGCAGATTCCATAGCAGATGCCACTGCAGCTGAAGCCACTCGTAAATCAGCAGCACGAATGCGCCAAACCAGCGGGACCAACTGCCAACCCACCAATGATGCTGGGAAACCTTCAGACAAGTACACATCGGCCACCCATCATGAAGATATCGAGTCATCCTCAGACAGCGAGGAGGAAGAAGTCCACAGACTCCAGTCAGAACGTGAGCAATGGGACCAGCAGGGTTGTAAATCAAACTACCAATGCGCCGGATGTGGAGGGAACCACCCACGATCTGAGTGCAGATTTCTAGACGCCATTTGTTGTTTTTGTGAAAAACGTGGACGTATTGCTAAGGTATGCAGAAACAAAAGAGGTTCCAGCCCCAGACGGAGAGGGAACAGCCCGAAAAGAACCGATGGCAACCCCACCACAAAGAGGAACTGCCCTAGCAACCAGTGGAACCAGTACAACAGACCCCGAAGGTTTAATGGCGTGCCCAGACGAGAAGAGGCTCATCAAACCATCACCATCGGCCACGCTTCATCGCTTGATACAAAGAAAATCCGTGTAGAGGTCACCATCGAAAATAAACCGTGCATCATGGAAGTAGACTCTGGGTCTTCCCTATCCATGGTATCCTGGAAAACCCTCAAGCAGCTGATTCCCAACATCTGACACCAACACCTCAGCAGTCAGAGACTCATACTAAAAGATTACCAAGGCAACCGGATTCCAGTCGTGAGTACCAGCCATTTCCAGGTCTCTTTCAAAGGACATAATGCAATTCTACCACTCACCATTGTAGACAGAGACCGGCCAAGTCTATTGGGCCTTCAGTGGTCTGCGCCATTGGGAATTGGAATGGAAGGCATCCACCATACTGAAGATGATGACTGGGAAGCAGCCCTCGTCCACGATTTCCGAGAAGTTTTCAGTGAAAAGTTAGGCAAGTACAAGTGGTCCCCTATTTCGTTTAATCTTCGCCCTGACATTGCGCCCATTTGCCTAAAGCCACGCTGAGTTCCCTTTGCTCTCAAACCCAAAATTGATGAGCAACTGGATAAATTAATTGCACAAGGCATGTTAGAGCCCATTGACCACGCCCAATGGGAGACACCAATTGTCACCCCCATAAAGCCTGACGGGTCCTTGAGAATATGTGGAGACTACAAGGCCACCCTCAATCATGCACTGCAGCAGAGCGCTTATCCGGTACCAGTCGTTCAGCATCTCCTAGATTCACTTGGGGGTGGCAGAATATTCGCAAAACTAGATCTGGCCCAAGCATATCAACAGCTGCCAGTTGATGCCGAAACTGCAGAAGCCCAAACTATAGTTACACATCGTGGAACATTCAAGTGTAACAGGCTCCAGTTTGGAGTAAGCGTAGCACCAGGCATTTTTCAAAGCCTGATGGAGAGACTATTGCAGGGCATAAAAGAGGTCGGGCCCTATTTTGATGACGTATTAATAGCCGCCCCAATGAAAAGTCAATTAGAGAAATGCCTCAGAACAGTCCTACAAAGGTTCAAAGATGCTGGCCTCAAGGTTAAAAAGGAAAAGTGCCAGTTATGTACAGAAAGGGTAGAATTTCTTGGCTACCTTCCTGACAAACAAGGAATTCACCCTACAGAAAAGAAATTGGCAGACATCAAAAATGCCCCAAGACCCAAAAACAAAACAGACCTTCAAGCCTTCCTGGGACTCATTAACTTTTATAACATTTTCCTACCCCAGAAGGCGACTGTTGCTGAACCCCTTCATAGACTCCTCGATAAAAGGGCCTCCTGGATTTGGGGACGACGGGAGGAACATGCCTTCCAACAAGTAAAGGACCTTCTCACTTCTGATGCAGTGCTAATACAATATAATGAGACACTCCCATTGACTGTTACTTGTGGATGCCTCACCTTTTGGGGTGGGGGCCATCCTGAGCCATGTCCTCCCAAACGGTACCGAAGCACCAATTGCATTTTTTTTGAGGACTTTGTCAAAGACAGAAAGAAATTATAGCCACCTAGATAAGGAAGCCCTTGCAATTGTATCTGTGATCAAAAGGTTCCACGAATATGTATATGGGAGATCATTTTCCATCATCACAGATCATAAACCATTACTTGGCATCCTGGTGGGTGACAAACCTACTCCACACATTCTATCCCCTCGAATGACACGGTGGTCAGAATTCCTAGCTGCCTACGACTATCAACTAAGACATAGCCCTGGAAAATCTATTCCTCATGCCGATGCTTTGAGCTGCTCTCCACTACCCAAACTGCAGGATGACCCAGCTCCCACGCTACCAATACTACAAATTGAGACAATTCCCTCACCCCCACTAACGGCCCAGGGCATCGCCTTTGAAACCAAAAAAGACTCATGTTTGGCACGAGTTCTTGGCTGGGTGGAGAGGGGATGGCCAGAAAACGAGCCCAAGGAAACCTTTAAACCATTCAAAAACAGACAGACGGAACTTTTCTCACAAAGAGGGTGCGTATTATGGGGAGACCGAGTGGTCATACCAACTAAACTACAAAAAAAAGTCCTTCAAATGCTACACAATGGACACCCGGGCATTGTGCGTATGAAAGCGCTGGCAAGGAGCTATGCCTGGTGGCCAGGTATGGACAAACAAATTGAAACCTGGGTCACCTCCTGTAACAGATGCCAGGAAAACCACTCAGCCCCATCAAAAGCTCCACCAGCAGAATGGGAAAAACCCAGAGGTCCCTGGTCACGTATTCATATTGACTTTGCGGGACACACTTTCCTAATAACTGTAGGCGCATATTCTAACTGGCTTGAGGTTAATAAAATGAAAACAACCGCTACAGATGCAGTCATCAAGAAATTAAATAGACTCTTTGCAACACACGGCCTACCCGATGTCCTGGTATCTGACAATGGGCCCCAATTTACTCCCTTGGCCTTCAAACAATACCTAGCTGAACGGGGCATCTGACACGCACTCACATCTCCGGCTCATCCAGTGGCAAATGGTAGGGCTGAATGAATGGTTCAGTTCACAAAGAAAACTCTACAAAAAATGGAACAAGGTAACATCCACGATAAAGTCACTAGGATGCTCCTTCTCCAGCACATCACACCTAACAGCACAACTAACAAGAGCCCAGCTGAACTCCTGATGGCCAGGAAACTCAGATCACCTCTAGACCAGTTACACCCTGCTTACACCCCGGAAAAACCCCTGGGTTCCAGCAGCAAGCATCGCGCCTTTAAGGTAGGAGACCTTGTATTTGCAAAAAACTTTACAGGGGATCCCCTCTGGATTCCTGCTCAAATAACTGAAGTCACGGGCCCCCGCTCCTACCGTCTACTGACCACTGATGGCAGAGTGTGGAAACGCCACATTGACCAGCTATGCTCCAGACTGACCACAACTTCCATCCCTGACCCCAGCCTCGACACCAGGGGTGAGGGGAAGCCGTGAGCCCGGAAATAGAACCAACACCTGTCCCATCGGAACTAACCCTGAGATCACCACATCATAGCTTACAATACTCACCAACTGTAGTTGAACCTGGGCAAACGAACACTTCACCAAGAAGCAGCAGCCAAGTTGGTTCAGCGAGCCCAGGGAGCCATAACAGTAGCAACGAAGCTGATGACTCAATCACCCCAAGGTCACCAGAGGGGAGTTCCAACTATGGCACCGGTTCACTGTTCCAGTTAGATCCAGCAAGCAGTCTGTCTGGACCTGAAATTGAACACGGACAATTGGAATTACAAAAGTCAGGTAGACAGGTACGAAGACCTGCCTACCTGCGAGACTATATAACTCCGCCCCTTAAACGGAACCAAGAGGGGAGGGGTGTTCCAGACTAGCAGGCTCAAAAGCCTGCAACTCTGATTGGCCCATGAATAGCAGATCGTGATTGGTCACCGCAGAGATCTGATTGGCTAGTAAATGGGCTGCCACGATTGGCCCAGCCAAGCGCAGCAAACTCAAATCGCCTTCATTGGCTGCCTGGCCGCAGCCAGCCCTATATAAGGGGCTGCTGCAGCTGGGATAATTTGCTCAGATCTGAAGTCACTAATAAAGAGTTGTTGTTGCTATCTGAGTCTTGCCTCCGTTCTTGGACCCATCCTCCCAGATTTAACTATTTGTTTTTTGCTTTTTGAACTAAGAAATATATTAAATATATTAAAAATATAACTCTTTCTTTATTAGGGCTGCAAATATTACCAAATTATTGATATTTCTTGAAGTGACACACGACTCGAGGAAGGCTACACTTTTTCCCGATTTTCGACACACCAAGCTGAAAAGGTTAGCCATCACTGCCCTAAGCGGCCAAAATGCATACTTTGTCAGTGTCTCCCACTCTTTCAATGCACATCTCTAGTGGTCAATCACTGAATTTTGCAGAACTTGCTCAATTCAGCCATATGCCTGCAGCACCATCTACATGGTCAAGTACTGAATTTCACAAACATTGTTATGTTAAATTACCTGCTTGCAGCGCACCCTAGTGGAAAAAGGGAATTGCACGGGAAACCACTACATTTTCCAAATTCACCTTTTACCAATTTGAAGCATGGAAACTTCTTCAGCCATGACAGATGTCCCTGAAGTACCAGAGGACTCAAACCCTCCACCCACCCTAGATGTAAACATGAAGCCTGGTTTCCAAAACCCTCATCTGGACATCCAAACCTTCGAAGTCATGGTGATACCTCAGAAAGCCTACAACCTCAGAAAGAGTAAGAAGCTTACCGAACCCATAGAAGAACATTTGAGGAACAATTGGAAGAAGCAATATCGCTACCAAGCAGACTCATGGTTGAAGCTAGAGGACATCTGTGATGCCCCAAAACACAAGCTGCCCCCCGAGATAGTATGCACATTGCTAGTTGACCTAGATGCCCTTCTCACACAGTGGAGAAACAACAAAGATAAACTTAAGTCCATCCAGTCAAGACTGGGTGACCCAAAACTCCAAGCACACTTTCAATGTTTTGAGGAGCTTCACAAAGAATGCAAAGACTGCATTGAGGAAAGCAAAACAGCCCTCCAGGCAGAGCTCCTCGATGTGATTCAAAAGGAACAAGGAGCAAGGGAGAAGGCCACATCTGACATAGGTCTTCAATCACTAGCAGCTTCTTTCCGCCATTCGAATAAAGCCTCCTCCCTCCATCCCAAACCAGCTAGATCACAAGCAAGTTCCAGTGTCTCATGCCAATTCTCTGCTGCCGGCTCTCACCATCCTTCCAGAGCTTCCTCCTGTCACAGTGACACATCTAGGGCCTCCAAAGCAACAAGTTATGCTGACCAGGCTGCAGAAGCTGAGGTAGAAGCTGCTGTAGCAAATGCAAATCTATGCACCACAGAGGAGGTAACATGCCAGAAGGCAGCAGTGACAGCTCAACTGGCAGAAATAGTGGCTCAACAGGCAGAAATGGCCAAAGCGCAGACCAAATTGGAGTTGGCCAAAAGAAACTCCGCAACAAAGATGGCATGGGCCTCAGCATGGTGGAAGATGGTTGACAATGCCTCCTTCAACTTCAACCTCAAAGACTTGGGAGAAGAGAGTCCAGAGACATGGGTCAAGGCCTACGTGGATGAGCAGCACTCACTACGAAACGAGCAGGTGGAACCGGCACAGTTAGTTTGCAGTCTCCCAGAACCAAGGGATCAAAGGAGAGAATCTCAACCACTGACTTTACACGCCTGTCACAAAACTGACGTCGTAAGATCTAAGACTTGAGACTCTCTTCCCAAAGACATCAAACCTAACCCTACACCTCCAGTCCTAGAGAGTGAGTGAATTAACCCACCAGTTGCTACACAGATTTCTCAACAGAAAGACATACCTCAAGTGACAACTGCCACACTCAATCCACAGGCAGTAGCATTCCTACCACACCCTCAAGGCAACTCTAATGCAGATATGCGGCAAGACGAATATCCACAGCAAGAGAGACCACCTGCTCATGTGTTAACGGATCACAACCTCCTCATAAAGTACTCTGAAGAGAACCACGAATCGTCTATTACACATGCCCTCGAGCCATAATGCCATACCTACGAGGATGCTGATAGCAACATGCACCCAGGAGCACTGCATCCAGATGCTGATCCACCACTGCAGATATCTTGTAGCCCTCTTTTGAACAAGGAGCCTCAAGGTGCTAGAGAAGCACACCCAGAGCCAGTGGTGAGTATCAATTGCATAGCAGTGTGCAATGGCACACCAACCCCTCACTTGAGTCATCAGATCTGCTTAGCCAAAGTCTACCTAGATGGACGCCCAGAAGAAGCAGTGAAGATGTATGCAATATTGGATCCTCAGAGCAATCACTCACTAGCCAGGTCTGCATTCTTCGACCTCTTTGATGTTCAGAAGGAAGAAGTACACTTCATAATATTGACGTGCACCACACCGAGCTGCATGGTAGGGAGAGAAGCTACTGGACTCTGTATAGAGTCATTAGATGGAAGTTCCCAGTTTCTACTGCCACTCATACTGGAATGGAATGGGATACCAGATGACCACAGCCACACTGCAACACCAGAGGTAGCTAGCAACATGCCTCACCTGAAGTATGTGGCTCATCTATTTCCCGCCCTACATTCTGAAGCCAAGATTTTGCTCTTGCTGGGATTCGATGCCCCTGATGCCTTAGCACACACTGAAGTCATCAGAGGCCCAAGATACTCACCCTTTGCCTTCAAGACAGACCTGGGTTGGGGAATCTCAGGACTTGTCAGTGTCAGTCAGATGCAGGCCCCAACCCAGGCAGATGCCTTAGCACCATCCATTCTGACAGCCTTCCTACGCCCTTTAGCACCATCAAAAACAAGAATACTGTTCCATCCTAAAAGGCTGCTGGCAACCAGTACACTTTCGCTAGGACACCCTAAACGGCTGTCAGCAACCACCAGACATTCACTAATATGCTCTACATGGGCATATGCTTCTGCAACACCCTTTCCAACAACTTCCTAATGCCCTTTGACACTGTGCAAGCATGAGTACCTGTCAACCCTAAAAGGCTGCCAGAAGCGACCACCAGACTTTCACCATTGCCACCAAGTATACCTGTACACCCTAAAAGACCACCAGAGGTGACCAGCAGACTTGCACCAAGAGGCTGAACTTGAAGATTGAACTTCAAGCTTTGCATGCTTTGCTTTGTTTGATGCTTTATTGCTATTTACTGTTTCTCTTAGTTATATAGCTAACTGTTTGTTTTACTTATAGAGTTATCTGCTATTCAGTTAGTATTACTCTTTACTGTTTATCTTAGTTAGCTGCTCTTTACTTAGTTAGTGGAATTTACAAATCCAGGTGGGGAATGTGCTGTCCAGACAGTTTAGAGTTAATGGGATTTGGGATAGTTAGTTAGGAATTGAGAGCTGTCCCCTTAAGAGAATGTATCATGGTAAATGTAGTTAAGGTATCCTGGGAAATGTAGTCCATGTCATGTGGCCACATCTGTAACCCTGATTGGTCACTGAATTGAGCCTTGGTAGATTGGGGGAGGTTTCTTCACTCTTGCCTGAAGTCACCATACAATGCAGCCACTTCAATCATCATCATGGGGTTGAGACTTTATTATCTTGCTACACCACAATTTAGATATGCAAGGGATTGGACAGTAAGAAGAGTTTTGTCATAAATGTGAGTTGATAGGATGCCTGATGAACTAATAAAAAAGACTTTGTATGGATGCTTTGTGGAGTTATCTATCTGCCTTTGTACAGTATTTGTGCAGGACAGGCAGAATGTGGACAAAAGGCCACTTTGCCAAAGTATAGACCTCAATCACAACTCCTCAACTTTAAAAAAGTTTCCGTGGCATTTCACATACATGTTTGTTTCATCATTTCTACTAACGAAGTTATCATCTCTCTAGTTATCAGAAACACTATAATTAAATTAACAGGTCAATTCTCCGGTGTCTCTTCATCTGCTTCTGGAGGAAATATCAAGAGCAAATACCAGAATAGATATAAACCTTCAATGTATCATTCCATACTGAGGGCCATTCATCAAAACTGGTTGGTGCTCAACCAGCACAGGATAAGTAAGAAAATTGCTGTCATAAATTAGGTTCTTGGGATTTTGTACTTATTTCTTGTTCTTATCAGATACGTGTTTGTGGATTTAATGCTAATATGTTTAGACTGCTGATCAATTCTACAGCTCATAGATTTTCTCATATTTGAATAAGTGGGATTTGCTCCATAGTTCCACACAAAAAAGATATACAAGGATAACCATCTTAGAATTCTATAAGACAATTGAAATTCTGCTAAAGCCTCACAGTTAGAGGACAAAGAGAAAATATTGTGATTACCAAAGTCTTCTGAGGTTTTCTTAAATTGCCAGTGAAGAAAGAACCTCAAAATTTGGTGTTTGAATCAAGAGCAACTCTGTCCTTTCAGAATTTGAACATAAGTAAGAAAATTAATCACATCAACCACGAATTCTTAAGTCAGATCAATGTAGATAGAAATTATTCTGCTGTCTATAGCATCAGTTTGAATCTAGACTTTTGGCAACAAAAATACAGGAGAACCCAAATGAATAGGAATGTTGGAGATTCTTGCCATGTTTTTATTTCTAGACTTGACCATGAAGGTACAACCTCTAAAGTGCATCGGAGATGAAGTCCTTAAAATTCCACATGAATGGTACCAGGAGGGAGAATTTACCATTGGTGGATTGATGTCCCAAGTCCATTACGTGTTCCCTGAAATTAAATTCATGAAACATCCAATCAGTTGACATCCCATTGTAAGAAATCAGTCTGTTACTTAATTTTAATCTAATCCTGCTCAGAGGTTCAATCAATCTATCTTATAAAATATCAATGTATGATTACCTTTTTTTTTTACTCAATCTTTCCTTAGACTATTGGAACAAAATTATACTCAATCTTTCCTTTGTTCATAAGAACAAACATTAGAATCATTGTGGAATAAAAAATAATTTCCAAAGTTGGGGGGAAGCATTAGTTATTAATACCATGTATCTATTTTTTATATGTTGATTAGATAGTTGAGGCCCTATTTCAAAAAGATCACAGAGCATTTTACAATGTTTGAAAGAGCAACCCAAAGCTCAAACACAAAAGTTCACAGGAATAGTAGAAATGTGGATTCTTCTACTTACAGTCTTCTCTTAAGCTTTTACAGCAGAAACAGTTTACCATGGAAAGAAACATGAATTTCTAAATATATGGCTATGTTCTTCAGCTCTACATTCCTCATCCTAAGATCTTATGTAATATATACTCAAAAATTAGTTCCACTCAGCTAAGATTCTCGTGGAAAAAATCATCCCATTCAATGTTTTCCCTAGTCAATAACCACTTCACAACTTTGGGGTATATCTGGAGGACTTCAAAGGACAAAATATTTAGTCTTCAAAACACTCATTACTCTTAATTTGATTGTGTAGAAGATAATTTATTGCTATAAGGTGAATGTTTTCTAATAATGAATTAAATGAAAATTTACAGAGGATGAAAACTTTCATGGAGCTTTAAGATGGAAATAATTTCTCCTTTCCAAGGACTAGAAGAAATATGATTTCTTCTGTAGACTTCCATGACAACAATTCATATATTTCAGAAATGAAATCCTTCTGTAAAGTCTTTCATAGTTCCTCCTATTAATCTGAGATAACTCATTACTTTATACTCAACTGTGTAATTCATCCTTCCTTTAATTCTATCACAGTTTAACTATCTGTTCAAGTGTACAATTAAATACTTTATATGAAGATATGAATCTTGAATTTTAAGAGAGATATTCTGGAAATTCAGCAATATCTGTAATATGCAAAGTCTACAAAATCCTTTCTCAAGGACACTGGAACCTGATAAGATAGAGGGAAGAACACTGGAGAATGTTTTAACAGGTGTTCTTTGGAACTTCTATTATTAATTGAGTACTTGAAGCTTGGCTTTGGAATTTGTGGAGAAGCCATAATAAGAGCCTTGGATAACTAAATAAGATGCAGTGTGCTTTCTTTTTTACCTTCTTTTAGCTGTTTCATCCCTCCTCTTCAATCCCACAGTATTTTGTAATATTTGTATATCTATTTTTTTTCTTTCTTCTCCAGTACACTCCTCATCCTCAGGAGCATCTTTATTTGATATTATGCAGTTAAAACCTTGGTGCCAAAAATCTCTCAAAAAGCCATCTTAATTTTCCCCAGAAGGATTGACAGCCTGTGTCATATTCACCAATCACAAGAAGGAGACGTGAGACAGTGACTCTTTTAAAGCTCTTTATTTAGTTCTGAGATCGGCTCAGCTTGCCCTCGGATTGGTGGCGGCTTATATTGAACTTGCCTTGCCAGCCGCGGCCAATGACACTGCTTTGAATCCCCTGCGATCGGTTTCCTCCAATCGCGGGTGATTCGCTATGGGCCAATTGCTCCGGGTCACTCAGCCAATCTGAGCGCCGTGCGTCCTGGCCAATCAGGATGAGGGGTTACAAGAATGTTAATGTAGCAATACAGAACAGCCTGTATATATTGTTTTTTCTCTTGTTTGACTTTATTTTTAATTTTACTTTTCTTCTTAAAGGGAAAGCCTCAGAATATTTTTCTTTCTTTTTTTTTTTTTTTTTTTTTTTTGCTTATTGGGATTTTTGCCTTTTCTATTTTCATCTCTTATTTATTTTTATGGTTATTTTTTTTATTTTTTGAGACCTTATAATTGGATGAAGGTGTGAAGAACCTGAAGAATACTTTTTTTCTTTTTTTTATCATTGCTTTTTAATATTATTGGGTTTTACTCTCATTTTCTTTTTTCTTTTTACTATTCTTAATTTTTATTTTTGAATTATAATTGACTATTCCACAATAGGATTAAGGTTTAGAAGAACCTGAAGAATCTCCTCCTTTTTCTTTTTAATCTTCTTTTTCTCCTTCTCTTTTTAATCCTGGACTCTTTATTTTTTATTGGTTTTTTTAATGTTTTTCTTCTTTCCAACTGGATTATAATTGGCTATCTTATTAATTGGATTAAAGGAGCTTAAAGATCCTGAGTTATTCAAATGAGTAAGAAAACTTTACCTTCTGGCAGTTCAACTTCTGCTCCTGCTTCTCCATCAACTGGAGGATGACTATCAATAATGGCGAAGCAAGATAAAGTACAAATGGACCTAGCGACGATTATACAAGGAATACAAGAACTCAAAACGAGTATTGACCAAAGAACAGAGAGTATTGAACAAAGAATTGCGAAGACTGACAAAAAAATTGAAAATTTTCAACAAATGATGGCGAAACAGGAGGAGAGACTCCAAAAAATTGAGGAGAAAGACAAACAAAGAGATGAGACAATTGGAAATATTGTTAGCAAATTAACAATGGTGGAACAAGATATAACTGGGATGTTGAAGTGGGAGATGGATAGGTCAGAATTTTATCTCAGATTTCAAAATATAGAGGAAGAAAAAGGACAAGATTTGGCAGCTGTAATGATAGAAATTCTGGCTGGAGCTTTGGAGATAACAGAGGAAAAGATGATGGACGGAGTAGATGAGATATACCGTGTCTTCACAAGATATGCGATGAGGAATAAGCTACCAAGGGAAATTCATGTCAGATTTACTAAAAAGACTATTAAAACACAAATATTACAAGTCGCAAAAGATAAGGTGTTGAAATACAAAGGTAAAGAGATTGTGGTTTTAAAACAAGTGCCCAGAAGAGTGAGAGAGATGAGAAGAGAATATCAATTTTTGACCAAAATGTTATTGGAAAAAGAGGTGAATTATAGATGGTTGATTCCAGAAGGATTAATGTTTATATGGCAAGAACAGAGACACAGAATCGACTCAATTGAGAAAGCAGAAACATTCTACAATGAATTTTTTGGAAGAAGAGAAATAGAGACAGAAAAAGAGACCATCTCAACTGAACCTCAAGAAGGCCAGATGGGAATGGGGAAAGAAGAAGGTGCGGTAGGTGGACAAATGGAGACCAAAGAACAACATGAAGTAAGATCTACAAGAACTGTTAGACCTAAATACAAAACATAACCATGGAGGAAAACAAATTGATTTCTATGAATATAAATGGATTGAACTCAGCTATTAAAAAAAGAAAAATCTTTCATAAATTAGAGAAGTTAAAATTTGATATAATTTGCCTACAAGAAGTACATATTAAAAAACAACATCAATGATTATTGGTACGACCAAAACTGGGGAAAATTTTTACTTCCTTGACTAACTGTAAGAAAAGAGGAGTGGTCCTGTACATTAAAGAAACTATTGCAGCAAAATTGATTTATACTGATGAAGATGGAAGAGTATTAATGGTTGAAATAGTGGATAACAATATAAAAACACTGCTTGATGCAATTTATGCTCCGAAGGATAAACAAGAAGAATTTTATAAAAAGTTACATATGAAATCAATTGGACTGGACCATGTCAGTATAATTATGATGGGAGATTTTAATGGAATTGTAGATAATAAATTGGACTATACAGTGACAACATTAAAACAAAATAGAAAGACTCTCCCTAAATCCTTTTTTTAAATGGTAGATGAATTAAATTTAAAAGATATATGGAGAGAAAGAAATGGTAAAACCCAACAATATACTTTTTATTCAAATAGATATTTATCATGGTCCAGAATAGATATGATTTGGACTTCATCAGAATTAATATCTAACATTCAAGAAATAAATATAGAAATGGGTATATGGGCAGACCATAATCCAATGACAATTAAATGGAAAGGACAAAGAAGAAGATCTAGATGGACATTAAACAATGCTATTTTAAAGGAAAAAGACTTTACACAATGGATGGGCAAAGAATTGGCTTTCTTCTTCAGTGAAAATAAAAAAGAAGATACTTCAATGCAGAATGTTTGGGATACAATGAAGGCATATGCGAGAGGATTAATAATGGATTATACAAAGAAAAAGAATATTAGGAAGAGGCAAGCTATTAAAGCTTTAGAAGATGATTATAAAAAACTGGAAAAAGAATCGCAGAATATGCCACAGAAAAAAGATATTAAATTTAAAATGGATATAATTAAACATAAGATGGGTCAGGCAGAGAAAGAAGAATTGGCACAAAAAATTAGAAGTGCTAAACAGAACTATTTTTTTTAATCAAGTTTTATTGATTTTACCAACAAACAAACAAAACAAAACATCATTAAACATTAAAAACATAAAACCTCTTTCCATTGTAGATCCTTGCAAGGCAGATAACATATTGCTTTATATCACGTACTTATAGTTTATCCCATTTCCATATAAACACGTAAATTCCCTTTACCAAATTCCACATTGTTTCTCTTTAATCATTATTCAATCATATTTCCTTTCTGATTTATCTGCTATCCAGTCATCAACTTTATATTTTCCTCTGGCTTGTTTATAATTATTCTCATCTAGTCTTCTTCCGAGATTTTATTATTGAATTCTTAATTAAACACACACACATAAAACATAGACATAAAAACATAAAACTTTCTTCTAGAAAGTAACTTGGCCCCAGATTACCTCTTTTTGTATGGACTCAATTGTATTCATTTCTTATATACCATTACCCATCTTATTTACCATTCTATATCTATTATATAACTCCTCTCCACTTTTGCCTCATCTTAATTCTGTTTTATATATTTAATCTTGCTTTTTTTAAAAAAATATTTTTATATCTTTTGTCCATTTCTCCATTTACATCTGTCTCATTTCCAATTTAAGAAAGAATAGTTTCCCCTGGAATCACTAATCGGAGTATGATGCCTTTCTATCATTCCCCTAAGTTAAAATTTAAAATAACACCTAAATCCCAATCAGATTCTGCTTAGTACATTCTACTATTTCAAAGACCAATACTACAATAATAAATCCATAACAATCAACACATTGATCCATTAAACTCTATATTCAAACTAATATTTTAAACATTCCCTTTAGTATTTTATTAAAACTTATTATCATTCATTATTAAACCTTTTAAAGTTATACCTTGATATTTTAGTCTTTTATTAGATCTTAAAAAGTTCTAATTATCTACTTATCATACAAATACCACTATTACAATACTCATGTGTACTTTGCAGAATCCCCCCCTATTTTTTTAAAAAAACCCATATGTTACCCATTATCCCCGAAAAAAGTTTCCTTATCTCCATCTTGTCTTATATCTTTGTAACTTTTTCCCCCTTTTCCTTTTCCTTCTTAGCCCGCCTAAACTTTTTACCCCCTTCTCTCCAAACCTCTGCCTTCTTGATTTCCCCTTTCCGTTGCATTCCTCTTTCCTTTTGCTTTCTAGCATTCTGTTGTTTTTGCATCTTCTTTTTCTCTTTCATAAACATTTTTTTATTTCTTAAGTCCTTCCTTTTCACTCCTCTCTTTCTCCTTTCTTTCTTAGTCACACTGTTTAGTTCATTAAAAATGGCTTCTTCTTCCTCGGCTTCTTGCAGCTGTTGTTTAATTTGCTGGCACATGACAAGCGCCATATCTAGGAAACAAAGGGCTTCTCCCATAACATCTTTGCCTTCTTTCTTTATTTTTAAATATTGTTTTTTTAGTTCATCAAGAGATAGAGCCATTTTAAACTGTTTCTTCTTCTCTTTCTGTATCCTCTTCTTAAACCAATCAGTTATTTCCAAACTTAAAACAGTTCCCAAAAGTCCCAAAGTCCCACAGTCATCAAACAGTCCAGGCAGAGTACAAGCTTCTTCTTTTTACAATTTCTCTTCTAGGGGTGAAGTCAAATTAGGGAAAGAAAAAACGTCCAATCTGTGCTTTAAGTCTTTCTTAGAATTAATTTCTATTCTCTTTATCTTCAAGGCATCTCCTCCAGCAAAGTCTTAGAGTAAAAATTTGTTTTCCCAAGCCTCTCCTTCCCACTTATAACAAAGGAGTTTAGGTTTTACCTTCTATCAAAAGGCTAGTTTCCCTTGTCCATTTGTTAATTCCATAAGGGAGGGAGAGTAACTTCCCCTTTTCGTCACTTTTTTTCGCAGCTGCAAACATCAATCGGGAACATTATAGCTTCCAAGTCATTACTTTCCCAGGTGTTAAATATATCCTTAAGGTCCCAGTTCGACCAAGAAAAAACTTTCTTTAAAAAAAAGAAAACTCCTTCTCCCTCCTGCGCATTCTTTATTATCCAATTGCCGGCTTCTTTATGGTGGCCATAAAAGACCACCGCTGCACCGTCTTGAGAGAAGGGGGTTATTGCCGGCTGGGGGGGGTTGCGACGCTCCTCATCCCCATCCAGATCCCTCCTATCTTCAGCTGCCCCAACAGGGCAGCCTTAGCCTCCAAATCCGTCAGGATCGGAGGCACCAAGGCGGCTAGCACAGCAGGGATCGCAGAGAAGGCGAATCCCTGCTGTCACCGAAGCCGACAACCGGAAGTGTCTAAACAGAACTATTTTGAAGATGCAAATAAACCAGATAGATGGCTAGCATACAAATTGAGAAAGGAGAAAGAATCTAGGAAAATAGTACAGTTAATAGATGATCAAGGCCAAATGTGTTATGGTAATAAGGAGAAAAAGACAATTATTCGAGACTTTTATGGACAATTATATAAGCAGGAGGATTTTGATGAGGAAAGAATTAAGCTTTATTTACAAAATGCTAACCTACCTAAGATATCTGAAGAGACTGAAAAAATGTTAGAAAGTACTATAACAATGATGGAACTAACGAAAGCATTTAATAGGCAGAATAATGGAAAAGCACCAGGCCCAGACAGGCTCCCGGCAGAATTTTATAAAACATTACAAGAATTGTTGAGCACTCCACTGTTATAAGTTATGAATGAAGCCATGTTAAATAAGAAAATACCCAGAACATGGTCAGAAGCTTATATCACACTTATTCCAAAAGAAGGGGACGATCCATCACAAATTAAGAACTATAGACCTATTTCTTTACTGAATGCAGATTATAAAATTTTTGCTTCCATCTTGGCTGAAAGGCTCAAAAGATACCTAAATAACTTTATTCATCCTGACCAGAATGGATTCCTGCCAAGGAGACAAATTAGGGATAATATGAGGGTAATTCTGGACACCTTGGAATATTAGGAGGCGCATCCTGAAAAACAAATGGCTTTGATATTTTTAGATGCCCCAAAGGCATTTGATAATGTGAACTGGAGATTCTTGTTTTTGTTATTGGAACAGATGGGCTTTGCTAGAAATTTATTCAAACAATAGAAGCCATATATGATAAACAAACGGCAAGAGTAATGATAGAGGGAGATTTTACAGATTCTATTAATATAAGAAAAGGCACAAGACAAGGTTGCCCATTATCACCTTTGTTATTTGTATTGACTTTGGAAGTGCTGAATAGAAATATTAGAGAGGATCCAAATATAAAAGGAATGAAAATTAAGAAGGAGGAATTTAAATTGCAAGCCTTTGTGGATGATTTGGTTTTTATTTTGGAAGATCCTCTAGGAACAGCTTTAAAGCTACTGGAAAAGATAGAGATGTATGGTGAGATGGCGGGCTTGAAAATAAAGATAAAACAAAGATCTTGACAAAGAATATGTTATTAAAACAAAGAGATGAACTGGCAGATTTATTGAAAATTCAAGTTACGAATAAGGTTAAATATTTGGGGATACATTTGACGTCAAGATGTACTACATTGAAAGAGAATAACTATATTAAACTTAAACAACAGATAGCATCTGATTTGAAGAAATGGGAAAATCTACAATTGTCATTGATAGGTAGAATTTCAACAATCAAGATGAATATTTTACCCAGAATTTTATATTTGTTCCAAACCATACCAATCAGGCTTGGTAAATATTACTTTGAAGAATTAAATAAAATTGTGTTGACGTTTATATGGCAAGATAAGAAAGCCAGAATAAAATTAAAACTTCTACAAGATGCTAGAATTAGAGGAGGATTTGGCCTTCCGAACTGGGAGTTATACTACCAAACTGC
The DNA here is from genome assembly GCF_900518735.1 of Pseudonaja textilis. The sequence goes on along the minus strand of NW_020769716.1, from coordinate 16,291 downwards.
GAATTTAATGTGGGTTAAAGAATGGATAACATTAAGAAAGACCAGATTGTTGACATTAGAAGGACATGATTTATTACTGGGATGGCATGCTTTTCTGTGGTATAAGGGAACTAAATCGCAGGGCTACTTTAGAAGGCATTACATATGGGAGTCTTTATGGTTGAATTGGGAGAAAATTAAGAGAAAATGTTATTTGAAAATCCCAGTCTGGTTATTAACTATTGAAGCCTTTTCTTATCCTATAATATATGAGAAGGAACAAACAGTTAGATATGGGGAAATATTGGATGAAAAGAGTGAACTTAAAACAATGCAAAAACTAGAAGAACAAGGCATAAAGATGAATTGGTTTTCATATGCGCAAATACATTCAAGGTATCTTATAGATTCTAAAACGGAGGGATTTTATGACAAATTGATTGATTTAGACAGGATTTTGACAGGTACTGATGAAAAAGTGATTAAAAAATTATGCAGTTATTTGTTGGAAATTATATTAGAGGAGGAACAAGTTAAAGAAACGATGATTGTTTGGGGGAAGAATTTTGGATATGGGATTGATTTGGAGAAATGGGAAAAATTGTGGTCTCAAAATTATAAAATGACAATGTCAACAGCTTATAAAGAAAACTTGTATAAGATGTTTTACAGGTGGCATTATCCCCCGACAAGAATTGCAAGAATGTTTAAGAACAAATCTGAAAAGTGCTGGAAATGTCATCAGATACCTGGCTCATACTACCATATGTGGTGGACTTGTGAGGACGCTAGAAAATATTGGACTAAGATTTGCATATGGTTGGAAAAAATGAAAAAGACACATATAGACTTGAAACTAGAGATTTTTTTATTGGGAATCTTACCTGATATATATAATAAAAATTTGAAGTATTTGATTGTAAATATATTAACAGCAGCTAGGATTGTATTTGCTAAAAACTGGAAAAGTGGGAAAACTCCATCAGAGGAAGAAATTATTAAGAAAATATTGGATTGTGCTGAAATGAGTAAATTGACATTTGAAATTAGAGAACAAGAAGATAAACAACTTTATGAAGTTTGGGGTCTTTTTTATCAATGGTTAGATAATAAAACATAATAATAGAATATTCAGATTTAGCATAAAAATTATTTTTTCCTTTTTTTGATATTATCTTTATAAAACATTATCAAGGTGGATTTGGTATGATCTTATGATTTATTGCAAAATAAACTAAGTAAACTATACTTATCTCGTTAAAATATGAATTAACAAAATTATAGATGAATGATTTTTTTAGTGATGATATTAGGTTATACAATTATTGATTGATAATATGAGCTATTATGTAATATAATATTAGTGACTAGGAAATGGATGCACAAAAAAAAGTGGTAAACCAACCGATGCACTGTGTGTAAATTTATGAAGAAGGATGATATTTTTATGTTTTATGTGGTATGTCTATGTTGTTTTGTTGTTAAAATAAAAAAAAATTAAAAAACAAAAAACGACAACGCTGGAGATGAAATTAAATTAACTGAAGAAGAAGTCCTAGAGGCTGGATTTGACATTGTAAATTTGGTTACTTTCCCAAACAACTCCTATATCAATATCCCAGTTGGAGAAATAGATCCACAAGCTCCTCCAGGAAAAACCTTCCACATACATCCAGACAAAATCCAGTGGCATCATGAATTCACTCAGGTACCATAACATTGACTAAAAGAACCAATTTCATATACAGTGGCTTTTCACGTGTCTAGCCTTTTCTGTAGTTCTTTAGGCAACTAGTTCCTGGGATCCAATTACATTGCAGCCCATCTTTGTCAAAGATGTGCAAAAAACAAAAAAACAAAAGCATTGGACTGTTTAATGATGCATGAACTAATTCTTTAGAATTTCCAACCTGTATAAAGAAATTAGCTCTCACTTAATGGGACGCATGCAGTCATTCTCAAGAAGTAAATCCTATCTAGCCCCAAAATACTCCCAGAGGCAAGATCTTCTATTCTTCTGTGAAAATAAACAACAACCTCAAACTCTCAGCTCTGTTCAAACTTTCAAAGCAATGGTGATATGTTACTGGTTCGGCCAAACTGGTAGCTTCAACAATCCTCTGTGAGCGAACCAGTTTGCTCTGAGTATCAGCTGCTGAGCCCTCCCACCAACCTTGGCTCTATACTGACTGTTATTTCCTGCTTTTCAACCTCAGCTGCTTCATGCGACACAGCCAATTATTGTGTGTCAGCTGTTTCACACACAGGGCTTACAGCAGAAGGTGAGTTGCAAATTCTTGCCATTAATTGCCGGTAAATTGACTGTCAGTCAGCCAGATGTTAAACACTGGATTTGACATTGTTATCAGAATATAAAATACAAAGAAAATGGAAATAATGGGAAACTAGGGAAAGGGAAAGGGAAAAGGAAAAGGTGTGGAGTAGAAGGGGGAAAAGAAAAAAAAAGACATTGACTTCTGACTCTTTTTAGCATAATAGAAGATAAAAATGTTACATTACAACCTCAAACTTTACTTTTACACAATAATATATACTAGCCATTTAGAACAACAAACCTATTCAGCAAAACCAAAAATAAAGTTCCACTTTTTTACATCAGAAGCATGCAATCCAGAAGTAATGTCCAAAGGAAAACAAAATTACATAGATTCTTGTATTTGAATTAAACAGTTAATTTCATCATCTTTTTTTTTTCATTTTTGCTTGGGAAATAATATACCATATATTTCTGTTTGTACTTATTAGTCTTTACAAACTATCTTCATTTATATTAACACAATTTACTACTCTCAAGTTATTTAACCTTCTTATTAACATCCATTTAAAATTCTAGGCTTTTCTTTAAAAATGTTAATATTAATAAAATATTAATAAAAATATTTCTAAAATATTTCTAAAATCAATAGATGAAATACATCTTTTTATTTCCTCCTAGCATTCATACTTCCAGATTTAATTTCAATAATATTTTATAAACTTTTAGAATTACTCAAGCATTGTATTTGGGGGGGAAAACACTTTCAAAGCCACTTTTTAAACACAAAACTTCATTATGGCTTTCTTTCAAATACATATATCAGACTTTGAAAAATCCACCCTAACTCCACTTAGCTCATTATATTTAAACCACTCCTCCCAGGTTATCCTCATAGAATAAAATCTTTTTCTTCTCTGGAATGACTATCAAATCTCTTTTTCTTAAGGAATTCTCAACCTGGTTAATATCTATGAAGAAAAATTCCCAAACTTGTCTGTGGAGATTCTCAGGTCATAGTTGTTCCAAAGATGCTTTTTCTAGAGGCAACTGGACTTTCTTATTTATATTTGAAGACATTTTGCTTCTTATCAAAAAAGTTTCTTCAGCTCTGACTGGATGATGGGATTGGAAAGATTTATACTCCTCGCAGACAGCCAGTTATTTTCCATTCTTCTGGAGAGTTGTTGAGGCCACCTGGAAGTTTTTCTGTGTTGTCAATGTCACCTGAGTAGTGCAAATGGGTGTGGAGCCTCTTGGAACTGTTATTACAACACAGTCCTTTCAACAGTTCCCAGAACTGTTGCACCCTTTTGCACTATCCTGCCAGATTGAACCACCTAGGCAGATACAATGGGTGACAGGCAGGGCATCATGTAACCAAGTCCTAAGCCCTGCTGGACTTTATAGGTTGTAACCAGCAACTTGAATGTGGAAGAATATTGGTAATAATCAAAGTCTGGATATAAACTTGGGCTGTATTTCATTAATTCAACTTTGGTTAAGCTACTTTCAGCATGTTGGTGTTCTGTAGTGTTTGGCTGACCTTTGTCCCCACCTACCTGAGCACCAAAGGGAAGTACATGGTAGCTGTGGAGATCTTTTCTATCTTGAATTCCAGTGCTGGTTTACTAGGATGCATCTTCATCCCCCAAATCTACATAATTATACTGAGGCCTGAACTCAACACTAGAGAACATTTAGTCCATAAGAAATAGAAGAACAAAATCAGATTTTGAATAAGCAAATACTAATTGGGTCTATATATAAAACCACCCTCATATCCATCAATAAATAAGTAATCTGTTGGAGATGTGCATGTTTCAAAATAATTACATTCAATATTTTTCTCAGTTCCATTAATACACATAAAAAGTATTTTTTAGTAAACAATTTACTCATGTACAAACAAACTCCATTAAATTTTCATCTTAGAATTCTTCAGAGAATCAGGGTTATTTGGGAGGGAGTCTTTATTAATTTGTCCAACAGGGAGTTGTCCATATGAGTTAATTAAATTATTCAGTTTGGGTTTATTATGTTTTAGAAATCAGTTCTAGTTGTAAGAAAAAACTGGGTCAATATCAAGACAGACATAGATAGATAGAAGATAGAATAGATTGTGAACCAACCTCAAGATCAACTGAACATTTCTTTCATGATTTTATTAAACTTGTCAATATATAAAATAAAATAAAAATAATTAGCAAAGGGGAAAGGAAAGGAGGAGAAAGAAAGAAAGAAAGAAAGAAAGAAAGAAAGAAAGAAAGAAAGAAAGA